>MU614728.1:29990-44493 GCA_025201725.1 Chytriomyces sp. MP71
CCGAAGCTCATCGGCTCCTCAGATCAACATACGTTCGTCGAGACCGACGCTGTTCGCTATGTCTATCAGGTACCCAGCCTTGCCCGGAAATATGCAAAATACTACCGGTCCACGGGGGAACCGGCTCCATAGAAATAGCCACGAATAGTGTCGGGATGGTGGGAAAGGAGGCGGTGGGGTTTGGGTATCTCAGGCATCAGGGTGATCGTTTTGACGTGGAGCCTGCTTTCAAAAATACCTTACGGCTCTGGACCATCAGGCATGCTCGTCTATGGCAGCCATATCAAAAGTAGGAGAGAGTGCAACCCAATCTTGGCATCTCGATTTGGTGGCTTGAGGGGTTCGGCAGGTGTGCGGAGAATGCAGATGTTGATTGGGCGATGACGAAGCGCGAGGCTCGCATCAGGAAACTCATGTGTCACATTTTCGCGATATCGTTCGCTTGATGCTCCCGTACCCGCGCTGTCTGGTCAAACGTGAACTGACTTCCTGTGCGCCCAAACAATTTCACGAACAGCCCCTCGAAGAGCTCTTCCTCGTCCTCATCACAAATAAGCAATCTAATATCCTTCAAGATATCGATTCACTTCACTTGTTTGCTCGCATCGTCTCTGAAACGTGTCGCAGCAAAGTGGACGAACGTGAAGTTAGCCGCAACGCCTTTGAGCTCATCAACGTCTTTGATGAAGTGGTCTGCGTGGGTGGATACAGGGAGAGCGTGAACCTAAGCCACATACGGACTATCGTTGAGATGGAAAGTCACGAGGAGCGGGTTCAGGAGGAGATTGAGAGGGTGAGTGACATGTACTTTCTGGGACTGGGCGGGATCGACTTACGCCCTCTTTATTGTAGAACAAGGAGCGCGAAGCTAAGGAGGAGCTGGCGCGTAAAGCAAAGTTGATCGATGCCCAGCGCCGCGAAATGGCGAAGAAGGGCTTCAACAGCTCCGGTGGATTTGGTTCCAATAGCGGGGGCAATTTTGGAGGAAATTATGGTGGATTCAAGCAGGGTGGTATGGGCGGAGGTGGAGGATTTGATTCGGCGCCTGCCAAGCCATACCAGCCGGAGCCTTCCTATGCGAGCGCGTGAGTCTCTTTCCACGCAAAATGATAACATGTTAATTGAAGATTCTGATTTCAAATCTGCATAGCCCTGCAGCTCGTCCTATGGGTAAAGGTATGCAATTGGGGAAGAAGCAGAATGCCACCGATGCTCTGTTTGATGTGATCAAGAAGGACGAAGGATTGGTTGAGAGCAGGGTCGGAGCGTCGACCGCGGCCGCGCGTCCAGGAGCTCCCGCGCAAACGCACCAGGAAGGGTTCGTATTTTACTGGCAGTTTCGCACTTATTACTTGCCTTCTCACCGCGTTCCAATACAGAGTCCATATTGCTATCGACGAGAGAATTTCTGCAAGGGTCAGCCGCGACGGTGGTCTTGAGACCATGGAAGTGAAGGGAAAGATGGAACTGAAAGTGTCGGACCCCGGAAAGGCCATGATTCGCGTTGCTCTCCAGAATGCATACAGCGAAACTATCCAGTTTACTGTGAGTCGAAATATCTTGTCCAGGCGGTTCTGCGTGGACTTAGAAGCTGTCACTTTCACTCTAGACGCACCCGAATGTCGACAAGGCGCTGTTTGCAACTGGTGTCATTGGATTGAGAGACCCTTCAAGACCTTTCCCTGTGAACCAAGCATTGCCCATTGTGAAATGGCGCTTCCTGTCAAAGGACGATAACCACCTTCCCCTTTCGAGTGAGCGCCTTTGATATTTTTCGTTCTTATTGTTTCTAACGTATCGATATAGTCAACTGCTGGCCATCTCCATCTGGAAACGGATCCTGCGACGTTAACATCGAATACGAGCTTCAGGTGGATCGCCTCGAACTCCGAGACGTTACCATTTCTATTCCTTATCCGTGAGATACTCAAATTCGTTTGATCCATCGTTTCTCTGAGCTTATACAACTTGAAAATGCAGCGGCACATCGGACCCTATCATCCAATCAGCAGACGGAAACTCATACCAAGTGAACCGCCAAGCACGCATGATCGACTGGCAACTTCCCCTCATTGACGCGAGCAACATGAACGGTGTACTCGAGTTCACTGTGAACGACGAGAACGTGGATGGATTCTTCCCGATTCGTGTTGCGTTTTCGTCGCTGCGCCCCTACTGCAGCGTTGCGGTGGGCGATGTTTTGGCCCTGGATGGGAACCGGGTGACGTTTTCACAGGAGGCGCTGTTGATGACGGAAGATTATTGTATTGTTTGAGTGGCTACTCACTTTTGGGTCATGTGAGCTTTATTTCTGCTTAGTTGTTTTGTCAAAGTTTCATTGTTGTATGGAGTGCTGGTGGTGGGAGGGTGTTGAGCCGTTGTTTCTTGTCTCATCATTTCCGCTATGTGGGGCGGACAACATGAGTTTGTCGAGGCGTGAACAGCGCATAAAAAAAAAGAATGAAACTATTAAAGTGGATTCGACTAGAGTGCGCGACGGCCAGTGAAAAGTACAACGTAATACTCAAACAATTTTGGATATGAGCAATAGTAACAAACAAAATACTAGGCTTCGTTTTTCGTGTCATCCATTGTTTGGACGAGCACATCGGAAATGATGCCACTCTGGATTCTGTGGTTGCACTCGATTTCGAAAATGCCAGCAAGGCTCATAACGCTTTACAACGATGCCCACTGCGATCTCGGCCATCATGATCATCATCAACCTCTCGTCGCCAGCCTTCGAGCCCCTGTAATATTCACTTTGGAAAATATCAGCTTAGATCTACTTTCAAAATTTAATCCATTCAAATGGAAGGGATGAAGGAGATATGGAAGTTAAGGTGCGAGGTAACTATTGGATGTGGAAAGACATCAACATCACGCTGGACATAAACCAAGGTACATGGAAGATCAAGAACAAAAGGGCACCAGGCGAACTGGATCCTTGTGGTGGGATGGAACGAATTGGGGGTGTGGACGACGGATGATGAAGGAGTAAGAAGCAGCACTCCATTGGAAAGGACCTCATAAAAAGTAGAAGCGCCTTTATGAAGGACCGCGATCGGCCTTATAGATGGTGTGACAGTTGAGAGTTTGTATAAATCTTGCGGTTAAATACACGCGAATCGAATCTGTGACGTCGACACTAAGCATGGTTCTCCATTTCAGAAAACTGTCAGAGCGTGACGCTTTTATCCTAAATATTCCTCCACCACTTTGACTACGAATTTGCGTTCTTTTAAGTTATAGTGGCCTAGAAACACTCCTTGGCAGCATCATCGCGACGCTCTCATTTAATAACCGAGACTATGGTATCCAAACATTGAACGAATTGTGATTCGCGAGCGCGTTGGTAGGAGTAAAGTAAGATCGTAAATCCTTTCACACTTTATTATGACTGATAGCATCAAAACGTGAGGAAGAAGGAGCTCTTTGCGGCATCACCGTCATATCACCCTTGCAGCCGCCAACCCCACCGCCTTGCACAATCTCCCGAAGCTTCCCGAATACTTTTTCCGATGATGCAACTGCAAAAGCTCCACCTTGTCAAAACTCTCAACCAGTTGCCCAAAGAATGCGTCGCACTCGGCTCGGCCCCATCCGAGCTGCATGCATGGTTCACCCGCCTTTTCCACAAAATGCACAAAAACGTCCCGCAGCTCCTTGTTATAGCTTAGTCCCGCACCGATGCTAAAGATATTCTTGAGGATAACCTTGAAGACATTGGGGGTAACTTTATCAATGATGGATTGGTATTGCTGCGGCGTCAGGGGTGGTGGTGGCTGAACGGAATGTGTTTGACCAAGTATGGTTGCCATGGGGCTTGAAGAAGGCGAAGAACCGGGAATGGACGCGGCTTGGACGAGGAATTGTTGCTGCTGAGCTGCATTCAATTGCTTTTGGAGGTGAGCGACCACGCGAGCACGAAATTCATCAAGTGTTTCTTTGTGGTTCACAATGATGCTTTTCAGATCCCGCGCGTCCTGGGCGAGCGTCATATCAATGTCGTCGATGGCACTGGTGCTTTGGACGGTGAAATAATCCATGATCACGGAGCCCAGATACTCAAAATCTCCAAAAGTTAGGTTGCTGAGCTTCTTTTTTGTCGTGTCAAGTCGATAGAAGTTGATGAAGATGACATGCGAGTACTGACTATGTGGGAAAAGTTTCTGAACAAAGTGCATTCTGGAGACAATATTTATACCTGGCGAGATCATTTTGCAGGAGGAAATCCGTCTGGATGATGCGAAAGATGTTGCCGTCCAAGTCTTCGCAGCGCTTCATGATTCGCTTTAGGTTATCAAACATGCGTCGGCATCCAGCCACTGGTACCCCACTTTTTTCATGTGCGTCTTCAAGTTCCTTCCTCATAGCTCGTGACGAGAGTTTCTTTCCGAGGAGCTCCCTTTTTGTTTGCTGGTGTGAATCCTGAAAATGACGACAATGCCAACTCAACCTCAAAACTTTCGGCTCAAAGCGATAGTAGGAGTCAATGAGATACTGCTTGGTCTCTGTGTCCAGGGGAAAGATGAGTTGAGAGAACAAGAGTTTGGGTCGATGCAGATAGTTTTCCAAAAGCTCAAAGTTTCGATACTATCATGAAGTATCCAGTTAAGCAGGACAGTTGACAGCAGAAGAGAGAGAGAAAAGGAGAGATAAAGAGAGGGACAGACCTGGGATGTGATGTAGTTCTTGACGATCGAGGGGTTAGTCTGATCGAGGGCTGATTGCTGGGTCTTCTGCGCCTGTTTCGCGCGCTGCTGCACGACGCGCATAAATGCCTGATCGACTGCAATACAGGGTGTGGAATGGAGCTTAGTTGACAGATGGAGCTTGTAACACACCTGTAAATCAATGCGAACCCGTGAATCCCGCCAGCCACAGCTGCCAGGCGATGCTGCTCGGATGTCAACAAAAGCGACTTGAAACAGGGGATCATACGGACCGATCCACGCGCAGTTCCGTTGTGAAGAAGACGGCCATCGACACAGGCGCGCTCTGCTGCGCAAGTGACGATAGCAATGGTGGCGATGCTGACACAGTGAAGCTAGAGACCACGTTTTTAGCTGCGGAAGAGAAGGACGCGGCCGTGCCCCGGTTCAGCGACGAGGCAGAGTAGAGGGACGTGGACATTTTGTGTGGTCGCAAGAAACTTTGCTTGTGATGAAGTTCCACTGAACCACTGCGTCGCAAAAGAAGTAATGGCCTGTTTCCTCCTCGTCCCAACGTCGGCCAGAGATGTAATAACCATTCTCCTTATATAATGAGGAAAAAATAAGACTGGGTTTCCAGTAGTCACTATGGCCGAGTGGTTAAGGCGACGGACTTGAAATCCGTTATCCTCTGGATGCGCAGGTTCAAACCCTGCTGGTGACGATTTTTCGCATTGCACGATGGGTTCCGGGAAGGAACTTGCACTCCTGGCGAGTTTCGCCAAATGTGGCTAAGCTTTTGGGGGGTTTATCAGATGAAACGAGAGGAAAAATCTGTTTCAAAAAGAGAAAGAAAAGTCCGGCTCACCGAACTGAGTTGGATGAGTTGATTGCTTTGCCTTGTTTCAAAACCATCATAATGTGGAAACAACCACAACCAACACGCACCTACAAAGGAAAGGCCACCAAGGTGCCCAGTCCGTCGCGAACATATTGCCACGTACTTGGCGAAGACTGGGCCGTCCGAAGTGCCACCTGTCGTTGAGTAAAGCAACTGCATCAAGCGAAACCGTACCCGCTGCCATCAACGGCAACAGCTACAAACATGCCACCTCTCTTAGAGCAGAGCCACGCTTTGATTTGTCATTGGATGATGACGACGTTGCCATGTACTCTGACTCTCCACCAATCAATCAACCACTTAACAAAAAGAGGCAAACTGCTGTGTTTGAAGAGATGAAGAGGATATGCAATGCACACCTAATGCTGATGAGGATTTGCATGACAATGAGGAGAATGTATGTTGTTTGCTTGAATTTGTCCAAAAATGAACTAAAACCATCCCAACAACCTCACAAGGCAATTGGCCATAATAATGTTATTCTGGAAATACCCGCAATCATTCCTGCATGTTCTTTTTCTTTCTAAAACCTTCCATGACTCAGATTTTGCTATAAAAGGGCATGATTCTCATTCACTCCTCCTTCTTTTCTGTTTCTAGGCCGCGATGGATGCCCCCACCAAAGTGTTGCAAACAGGAAATTTTCTTTTGGTGAAATTGAAGGACACCGCGAAGTACAATTTTTGTGAAGGGCCTCCCAGGAGTTCCCATTGATGCATTCATTGACGCGGCATTGGAACCGAATACTTTGACTTTGATTCCAATTCTCAGAATTGACAGAAAATTGAAAAAGTTTGTTCTCAGAGGTTTTTTTGATTTATTCTCCACCACCCTTTTTGATACCAAATGTTTCAGGTTGCCAATATGACAATAATTATACTCACTTGAAACATGAAATTACTGAATTTAATTGTGCCTTCAAAAGTAACTCAGAGGGATCACTCTGTCAAGACTTCAACAAAGATGTCACCCATGGAGACTGCTACAAGGTTCCATGCTTATTTGGCAACATTCTGATGATTGAAATTTGCATGTTCAAGCACTTAAGGGAATACTTCAACAGGATTGATTATTGTTGCAAGGAATCCAGAACACCTTGATTGTCAACCCAGTTGTAAATTTCATTCCACAATTTGTATGTGCTCTGCTGAAGCAAACTCCCCTCTGTCTTTCCCCCCTTCTCAATCTGAAATCATATATGAAATTATGCAAGAAGAGAAGCATCTAACTCAATTTTTCTTTTTCAATAATAGAAAAATTCACTGGTATGCTATCCAAAATCCTAAAAAATAGAATAATCCAATGGCATGCTATCCAAAAACATAGTATATTTACAAATGTATAGTTTCCTATCTATATCATTTTATAATTAAACATGTCATGGTTGGAAAAAATGGAGCAAGTTTATGTGAGAAGTTGGGTAGCAGTGCTGCTATCCTGGACTCAGATGCTCTTGTTGTCTCCCAAACAGCCTTAGTGTTCCAGCACACCATCCTTTCGCAACTCCTTTCCAGATCTCAAGGACCCAATGGATGGCCAATGTGGGTACAGTCGGCGATGGTAGGGGCTAAGCCGTAGAGGTGGCAAATCTCTAGCGAGTGGTCGAGATAGTCATCCAGGAAGTTCTGGAGCTCGTAGGCTGGTCTGTTCTTACCAGACCCCGCAAAAGCGATGGGCTTAATGGAGGGCATCCTAAAATAAGGGAGGGAGTGGACTACAGTAGCAGTACCCTCGGCTTGAAGGGCCTGGGGTTGCGTAGGGACAGCGGAAGCGGCCATGGTGGCCTGAGAACGACGTACGTTTTCAAGCTCACTCAGGAGGTACTGGTGGGTCTGGTTGAGTTCAGCGTATGCTTGGGCGAGCTGCTGAAATTGCTGGTCAGCAGTGAGGGGCACGGGAGTGGTGCTGGAGGCCATGTGGATGTCTGAGGAGGAGGACATAGCTCTGGTGCTACCAAATGATAGGGAATAGGGAAGGAAGATATTTCAAAGTTGATGATTTTATTTTGATAAGAACACTGCTCTTTTATAGCAGTATTTTTGATAAGGACTGTAAGATGTATGAGTCATGCAAACTGCAACTGAATCCTTATCAGAGATTTATCCAGATGGAACCCAGGTGAGTCATGATAAGGACTGTAAGATATATGAGTCATGCAAACTCTGGGTAGAACCAGAAAGCTCAATATGTAATAGGCATGTTAGGGAATCAGAGGGGAAGATATTCAGAAGTTGATGCTTTATTTCAATAAGAACACTGCTTCTTTTATAGAGTTTTTGGGCCGGAAAATAAGTTAAGATATATCTGGATGATAGCAACATTCAACCTAAAATTTCAGATAAGTATTGTAAGATCTGTGAATCATGCAAAACTGCAGCTGAATCCTTATTGAGGATTTATCTGGGTGAAACTGGAAAGCTTATTATGTAATACCTGCCTCCAAGAGCGTACATGATGAATTGAGGCTTGGAGGTTCTTATTCTTGATCTTCTGTTTGTTGGAGGAGGCAGCGAGTAAGATCTGGAGTTATGTCAAGCCAACAGTTGAAAACTGGGTGGTGGTCCTTCCATGAGACGAGGACTTGGCATTTCCCATCAATTGTTCGCTGATGTAGAACCTTGTTGATGGCACAGAGATCGAGTGGCTGGGCATCAAGGGGATGAGAATTTTCATTGTGGTAGTAGAGCCGCAATTTTTCTGGATGGAACACTTTGTGGATGTCCCATGAGTCAGGGATGTCAAGTCGGCAGGAGGGGGCGTTTCCAACAAGCCCAATGATTTTGTAGGGTCCCGTGTATTGATCCAAGAGCTTGTCAGTGGGGCAGTGGCGAATGCTTGGCGGCTTGAAGTCCTTAAGGGAGATGAGGATGAGATCTCTGACTTGGAAAGGTGAGCAGAGATGGTGGCAATTGGAGATGGCAGAATAATGATCTTTCTCATCCCGTATGCGGTCCTTGGCAACTTGGTAGGTAGCCTTGAGATCTCATAGAGAGAGTGGAGAATAAACTGTAAAATTGATGTTAAAGATGGATTGTGGATGGCAACCAAATTTGAGGAAGAATGGCATGTAGCCGGTTGAAGAGTTGACAGTGTCGTTGATGCCGAATTTGACCTTGGCAAGGTGGAGATCCCAGTCATCTTGCTGGTAATTGATGAAGTGGCACAGTGCTTGGAGAATCCAGCATTTTTCTGCTCCATCTGGCCATCAGTCTGAGGGTGGGCTGTAGTGGCAATGGTTAGTTGGACATTAAGGGAACGACAGAGCTGTTTCCAGAAGTGGGAGGTAAACTTGGAGTCATGGTCAGAGATGTAGTGGAGGGGAATGCCGTGTTGAACAAAGATGTGGCATTTGAAAAGATCCGCAATGTCACGTGCGGTGGACATGGTGTGGCAGGGCACTAGGCATGTGCATTTGGTCATTGAATCAATGACAACCATGAGGGCATCATATCTGGCTTGAGTGCAGGGTAGTTTAGTCATGAAGTCCATAGAGCAGGTGTGCCAAGGATGAGGGGGCTCATCATGTGGCTGGAGTAAGCCAAACGGCAGGCAGCGGGCAATCTTGAGGTGCTGACAGGTGTCGCAGGTCTGTATGAGGCATTGTACATCTGCATGTAGCTTTGGCCAGTAGAAGTAGCAGGTAATGCATTTGGCAGTGCGTTCCCAGTTGTTGTGGATGGCTGGACCATAGGAGTGGGCTTTCTTGATAATGCTGGAATGCAAAGGTCCTGGAATAAACAGTTGGGTGTGTGACTTATCAATGTAGTAAAGGAGAGCATCAACTTCTGAATATCTTACCTTCCAATTCCCTATCATTTGGTAGCACCAGAGGAATGTCCTCCTCTTCCGACATCCTTATGACCTCCAGCACCGCGCCCGTGCCTCTCACTGCTGAACAACAGTTCCAGCAGCTTGCCCAAGCCTACGCCGACCTCAACCAGACCCACCAGTACCTCCTGACCGAGCTTGAAGCCGTGCGTCGCTCTCAAGCCACCGTTTCCGCTTCCGCCGTCCCTGCCCAGGCCCTTCAAGCCGAGGGTACCACCACAGTAGCCCGTCCTCTCCCCTATTTTAGGATGCCATCCATCAAGCCCATCGCCTTCGCGGGTTCTGGCAAGAACAGGCCAGCCCACGAGCTCCAGAACTTTTTGGATGACTACCTCGACCGCTCGCTAGAGATTTGCCACCTCTACGGCTTCGCCCCCACCATCGCCGACCGTACCCACACCGGCCAACCTACCTACGTGCAGTTCGTAGCCTCAGGACTCAACGACCACATGCATATCACCTGGCGCCGTCTACCGGAGTCAGAACGCACTACCATGACCTGGAACGCTACTCTGAATGGATTCAGCAGTCCTTCGGCTCCCAGCTCACGCTCACCCAGGCCATTGAGGCCATGGAGAACCTGTATCAGTCCAAGTCCGCCAGTACATACTCAGCCCAGTTCAACAAACTCACCTCTGCCATCGCCGCTTCTACCCCCTTGAGCACCTGTGTGTCAAGTACCTCCAAGGACTCAAGCTCCATCTGCGCGTCATGCCCGAGCTCTTCCGCATCAACAATGACCTCAAGAAGCTCCAACAAGAGGCAGAGAAGCTTGACAACATGACTTTTTGCCACAGCAGATGCAGCCAAGGACACAGCACTAACTAGCGCATCACCAAGGCTACCCATGACTCCAAACGCCCCCAACGCTCCAGCACGCCTTCCTTTCATAACTCCTTTCCAGACATTGAGGACCCAATGGACCTGTCCAATGCCCAGCAACACCAACGCCCTTCCAGCAACTTCCAGTGCCTCTCCCCAGAACAGAAGGAGCATTTTTGCTCCAAAGGTTGGTGTGTTTATTGCCAATCATGCAGCCATGACACAGACCACTGCCAGAAGCTCCAAGAATGCCGTGCCCAGCTCCAGGCTTTGAACGCCATCCAAGACTGTGAACCATGTCCATTTTGCAAGTCTGAACAGCACCCCAGTGCCCTGTCTCACTCGCAGTCCAAGCCATGCCTCAATGCCACCACTCAAGTTGATTCTGAAGAAGAATCCTTTCTTGACTCCAGTTCTGCCAGTTCCAAGCAGTAAACAACCTACTGCCCTCAAAAAATGACCTACCTGACACTCTGACCCTGCCTAGACCGGATTTACCCACTGACCACCTGGAACCACCTTTTATTGACCAACCCCCGCTCATTTGCCTTAATACGCATCACTTATCACCTTTTACCAATGCTCCAGGCCTCCTCATCCACCAAGGATCCATCCACGACCATCCAGTCACAATCTTGATCGACTCCAGTGCAACTCCCAGCTTCATTTGCACCGAGCTCCCATTCCTCAAGGCCACCTCCTTTGAGAACCATGACTGCAAGATATGCCTAGTGGACAAGTCCCTCATCCAAGGGAAGTGTACCAAGCCCCTCACCTTCTGAATCACCAGAACCTCCTTCCATGACACCAGAGCCTTCACAGCCATCCCAGGTCTCACCTACAACCTCATCCTTGGGAAAGACTGGCTCAACAACCAGAATCCAGTGATTGACTGGCCCACCAACACCGTGAGGATTGGAACTCACTGCTGGACATGCATCCTGCCCCGTCCTGTCCTCGAGGTTCTTTCAGTGACCCAGTTTGCTAACCTGCTCCAACAGAAGCCCACATCTGACACAATTGTTGGTGCCCTTATCCTCAACATAACTGACAAAGCTGCACCAACCTTCCAGCCCACCACCACTTCCAGCAACAACGCTGATGCAATTGCATGATCCAAGTTGCCGGCTGATGTTTGCACCATTGTAGACAAGTATCCCGACATCTTCCAGCCCTTCAAAGGGCTGCCTCCAGAGCGCATTACTGACATGCACATTGACACAGTTCCCGAAGCAAACCAGAGCCCGCCCTTCTGACCCATCTACCCAATGAATCAGGACGAGCTCAAGGTACTGAAGGAGGAACTGACTTACCTCCTCAAGCACTCCTGCATCTGTGACTCCATTTCCCCTTATGGAGCTCCTGTGTTCTTCATCAAGCAGAACAAGCTACGCCTTGTCTTTGACTACCATGCCCTCAACAAGCTTACCGTCAAGAATCGTGCACCCCTTCCTAACATCCTGGAGTCCCTTGACTGCCTATGTTGCGCACAGATCTACTCCAAGTTCGATCTCGCAGCTGGATATCATCAGCTTCGCATCCGTCCTGACGATGTCCATAAGACTGCTTTCCGCACCAAGTATGGACATTTTGAATGGGTTGTCATGCCCTTCAGCCTTGTCAATGCCCCCACTGCATTCTAGACCACCATCAATGGGATATTCTGGCAATTCATCGACAATTTCCTCACCACCTACATTGATGACCTTCTCTGTTTCTCAGAGAACCTCCAAGATCATCTCGTGCATATTGACAAGATGCTCCACTGTATGAGCATGAATAAACTATGAGTTCGTCTGCACAAATGTGCCTTCCTCCAAACCTCCGTTGAATGGCTGGGATACCATGTCTCCCAGGGAGCCATCTCAGTCCTGCCATCCCGAACCTCCTCCATTCGCGATTTTGAAGAGCCAACGAGCTACTCTGAACTCCGCTCCTTCCTAGGCCTCGCGAACACCATCCACTGCTTTATCCATCAGCATGCCACCCTCGTGGCCCCTCTTTCAGATCTCCTTCGAGATCACAAGACTGTCCCCTTCGATCAATGCTGGAACGAAGACACCAGAAAAACCTTCACTGCAGTGAAATCTGCCTTGGCCAAACCAGAAAATCTGGCCATGTTTGACCCACACAAGCCTATCCACATCTCCACAGATTGGTCAGAATGAGCCATCACTGGCTACCTTGCCCAGCCCAACCATGATGACATTAAACAACCTATTGCCTATTTCTCGTGTAAATGTAAGCCCAAGGAATCCAAGTATCATCCATACATGGGCAAAATCCTTGCCCTAGTTGAAACCCTCAAGCACTTCCACAACTACATCTACGGGTCTGACCAAGTCTATATTTTTACAGACCACCAGTCCTTGCCCCATATCCTCACGCAACCCAAACTCCGTCCGGTCCACCACCGCTGGCTTGCTGACCTCCTGTCCTATGATTTTAACATCCAGTGGACACTGGGGGAGGGGAATACTGTAGCTGATGCTCTGTCCTGATGTTGTTTTGCTTCTGAAGCTTCAGTTCAGGTAGATCTCCACTCACAAGCCACCCACTCAAAATTACAGTTGCCAACCATCTCCACGCTCAACCTTACTGAACTCAAGATCACTGATGTTCTCCTCTCTGATGTCAAAGACATGTGCACTACTGACCCAGAATTCATCAAGATCACGCAGTATCTGGTGGATCCCTCCAACCCTGACACCTTCAAAAATGACCCTTCAAATGCTCCAAAGGAACTAACCAGCCAGATAGCTTGTTACCAGTTCCACGACAACCTCCTTTACTACATCAACAAGTTGCATGCCTGACTCTTTATTCCAGGACCTTTGCATACCAGCATCATTAGGAAAGCCCACTCCTATGGTCCAGCCATCCACAACAACTGGGAACGCACTGCTGAGCATATCACCTGCTACTTCCATTGGCCAAAGCTACATGCAGATGTACAACGCCTCGTACAGACCTGCAATGCCTGTCAACATCTCAAGATTGCCTGCCGCCTGCCGTACGGCCTACTCAAGCCACATGACGTGCCCCCTCATCCTTGGCACACCTGCTCTATGGACTTCATGACCAAACTACCCTGCACTCAAGCCAGATATGATGCCCTCATGGTTGTCATTGATTCAATGACCAAATGCACATGCCTAGTGCCCTGCCACACCATGTCCACCACACGTGACATTGCGGATCTCTTTGAACGCCACATCTTTGTTCAACACAGCATCCCCCTCCACTACATCTCTGACTGTGACTCCAAGTTCACCTCCCGCTTCTGGAAACAGCTCTGCCGTTCACTTAGTGTCCAACTAACAATTGCCACTACAGCCCATCCTCAGACTGATGGCCAGACTGAACAGAAAAACAACTGGATCCTCCAAGCACTCTGCCACTTTGTAAATTACCAGCAAGATGACTGGGATCTCCACCTTGCCAAGGTCGAATTTGGCATCAACGACACCGTCAACTCTTCAACTGGCTACACTCCATTCTTCCTCAAATTTGGTCGCCATCCATGATCCATCTTTAACATTGATTTTACAGTTTACTCTCCACTCTCTCTATGGGATCTCAAGGCTACCTACCAAGTTGCCAAGGACCGTATACGGGATGCACAAGATCGTTATTCTGCCATCTCTAATCGCCGTCACCTCCGTTCCCCATTCCAAGTTGGAGACCTTGTCCTCATCTCTCTCAAGGATTTCAAGCCACCAAACATCCGCTACCGTCCTACTGACAAGCTCTCAGATCAATACACGGGACCCTACAAAATCACTGAACTTGTTGGAAACGCCCCTTCCTGCCAACTTGATATCCCTGACTCATGGGATGTTCATAACATGTTCCATCCAGAAAAATTGCGGCTCTACTACCACAATGAAAATTCTCACCCTCTTGACGCCCAGCCACTCGATCTCCGCATCATTGACAAAATTTTACATCAGTGAACAATTGATGGGAAACGCATTGCATACACTCTTGGAGGCAGGTATTACATAATGAGCTTTCCAGTTCCACCCGGATAATCCCGATAAGGGTTCAACTGCAGTTCTGCATATTTCAAATATTGCCTATCACGATAACAGGTACATTTTGAATATTTTCATTACAAAATTGCTATAAAAGGACGCAGTGTTTTAACCAAATAAAGCATCAATTTCTGCATATCTTCAGCTTCAATTCCCTAACAGAGGTTATTACGTAATGAGCTTTCCGGTTCCACCCGGATAAATCTCTGATAAAGAATCAACTGCAGTTTCGCATGATTCACAGATCTTACAATACTTAT
>MU614729.1:0-44215 GCA_025201725.1 Chytriomyces sp. MP71
CCTCCTCGAATTAACAGGACTCCAACTTCAAATGTTTCTCAGGCACGTCAATTGTAATAACCTCCTCTGATCCAAAATATGGAATGCCCACCTTCGAGAGTGTTGAATTAATCTTTTTTTCATTCACTTTAGAGATGTGGTTGTTTCGTGAATCTGTATAGACTGTTCCCATTGGGAGTGATGCGAGGTATGTAGAACGGACGCTTGGCACTTCATTCAGTTAATATTAAACAAGAAAATAAGTTTTTTGATATAAACGTTGAATTGGATGAAAATCATTCGAAAAATGCTGGGGTTCGATGGCGGTGGCGCAGGCCGAAATCACTGTCTATGAACCGTGAGACAGCAGCGACGTGGGTCGGTAGCGAAAGCCCTACGCGATTGATAATCGATAAATATGATTTTTTCTCACAGCACTACATTCCTTCTTGGCTCGCACAAAATGCGCCAGTAAACAAAATTGGTATAAAAAAAAAACAAAATATTTTCTCTAAGCGTCGAAATCGTCCAAGACATGCTCTAGAATCAAATCCAGCAGCCGCTCGTCGTCCAGCTGCTCATAGTGCGACTTGGGAACCGACTTCGTTGGATTTTTTATACGGCCATACAGGAGCGACGTCATGGTCACATAACTCGAGAGGATCGCGTTCGCGGTCGTGTCCACTGCTGTCTCCCAGACCGTATCCACGATCCCCATCACGTTTTCAACGACCTTCGGTGCGTCCGAAAAGTAACTTGATGCCGCCGAAAAGTAGACGGAGGATGGGGCGAAGTAGCTCGATGACGTGGTAGCCCCGTTCGAAATTGAATCCGAGTCCCTTCGCCCGATCAAAGTCATGGAGGACATTGGTGTGGTAGCAGCGGCCTCCATCACGCTTTCCTTGTCATCCATCCCAACCGCGCTGTCAACGGGCGAACTGAGCTCGTCGTCCACACGCTCATTGTCAATTTCATAAATAGCCTCCGCCTTCCTTGCCGCGCCCACGCTACCCAAGACGCTGAGCCGCGTCACACTGAACCGCGAGCCCGTGCCGTACGGCCTCACCTTCAAAACGAGCTCTTTCGGTGTCGCCGCCGTGTTGTGCACCTTGAACTGCAGCAGACACTGCGTGGACTCCGACACAACGCCTTGAAACCGCGCGCGACTGGTGAATTTCTGTACGCTTACATACACTTCGCCATCCTCGCCACAGAGCTCGCGCTTGTTGGTCTCGATGCTGGCCCCGAGAACATAGCGTCCTTTGGCCGGAAACGCAATACAAAAGTTCGCCTTGCAGCCTGCGGGTACCGTCACGCGCGTATTAAAGATGCATCCGGCATCCGGGTCCACCCACTCGCTCCCGAGCGCCGAGCCGATCGAAGGCCCAAACGGCCCCAACCCGCGCAGGACAAAGGGCAAGGTGCCCTGCCTGGCAAGCGCCTGTGCGACGTTATTGATGCAGAGCGGGGCTTGCACCTGAATCAGCTTGATCAAGGAGGTTGGAATCGCGCCCTTCACGTCCACCTCCACGATGTACGTCACTTTCACATCGCGTCCCTCTTGCCGCAGGATCCACCCGATGGCATTCGCTTCCGCGCGCACGTAGGCGCCACCCCAGAAGGAGTTCTCCGCGTGCGGCGGTGCGAGGGCGTCCAGGACGCTGGCGCTGACAACAAGGGCCTCTGAGGCCACATTGTCGAGGACGTATGTGTTGGCTGTGACAAAGTCCCGGCTGCGCACGAGGAGGTTGCCGCGTTGTGATGAGAGTACGAGGTTGTCGGTCGCGTTGAGCGTGTCGAGCAGTTTCCCTTGTTCGAAGCGCGGATCCCCTTGTTTTTCAATGACTTGTCAGTTTTGGGGGCAACGCACCCAAACGAAGAGGAAAAGGGGCTTTACACTGCTTTCGCGCACCAAACCCACGCAGAAGACTAGCCATTTCTTGCACGGTCACGTTGCGGATCACGCCATCGCCGCGAAAGGATGGCAGCTGCCCGCCACCCTTTTGCGCTGCCGCCGCGTCCGCGTCGCGCACGGAGATTTCGATCCCATCCAGGGTCTTGACGCGTTTCCAGCAGTTCGGGTCCTGTGCAAGGTCGCGTATGTAAGTGACTGCGCGGACAAGGGCGGCCGTGTGACGGTGATCTCGGTTGCCGGCCATTGTTTGTTTTTGAGGTCAATAATCAAACTCATGGGACGTTGGATAAGGCGTGGGAGCGAACCTGCCTTAGACTGAGTTGTCATATCAGGTAAAGTGACCATTAAATGGAACATCGGCGAAGACACGCACCTCGCTGAATACGTCACAAATTATGCCTGCCTTATAAGACAGTTTATATCTTTTTTCTAATTTGCTGCAACACAGTTGACATTCTTGCATACAATTCCGCAACCATAGCCTGCTTCTAGGTGTCCTCAACAATTATCGTACAACCATGAGGAAAACGTGATTCGATGTATCCTCCTACACCTTTCTGGCATACGTGTTCCAACCTGGTCAAGCCAGTTTGTGCTTTCGATGCCCTGAGGCGTGCAAACCGTGCTCCCTATCTCTCGAAAATGTATCAGTTGCTTGTCAAAGAACGTAAGCATGCAGTGAACTATGAGTGAAGCTCCCACATGTTACTTACTGACAATTACCTTTCCGTTATCTCGCACAAGTACGTGATCACCAAGATGACGCCCGCCAGACCCGTACTGCGCTGTGATACCCTTACCGATGCCAGTGTTTGAACCAACGACACCAGGTTACTTGTTGCTTTCACTTCTCCCATCAAGACCCTTTCTTTGAATACGTCTAATACTACTTTATTCTGTCATTTGAAATGAGTCCCGTCGCGCCGCTAGTCTGTCCAACATCCCCTTCACAGCCTCGTTCATCTTCGCCTCCCAAACAGAAGCCTCCGACTTCTGCTCCCTGACACCATAATATACCACGCGTGTATAGGCGTATCCCAAACCGCGACAAAGCCCCGCAAACTGGGCATCCACCCCAGCATCGACAAGTTCCACGACTGCGGCGTCGCCGCGTAGGTACAGGAGGTAGGAAAGCGACTCTACGTCATCCCCGATCCACAGATCCGAGCCCTGCGCGAGAGCAACGCGCTCGCCGTAACTGAGCGGGCCCAATTCCACCGCACGCATCTCCAGTCGCACCTTGTGCCGCGCGGCCCACACATCGGCTGCGATACGGAGGACAGTCTGCGTTTGCCGCGTGTCTGAAGCGGCGCGCGCGGGCTTGAGGCCGCGAAGGGGTGGGTCCGGAGGCGCCGTGTCGTTTGCCGTCAGGCCATGCAGTTGCGTGCGGAGTAGAGGACACGATTCCTTATGTATCCGTTTGGAAGAGGCTACGGCGGTATGGTTGTAAGTAGCGTAGGTTATGGTGATGACGCGCCGGATTGTCTGCTGGACGAGATCGAGTTCCTTTTGGTCTTGTTGGATAAGAGAGGAGACTTCCCGTTCCACGTTAAGTTGGAGGTGTTCCGGGATAGGTAAAGGGAGCAATGATGGCGAGTTATGACCAAGTACGGCCTCTCGAATCCGCGAGACCATGAAATTACGGAAAGCCTTCACGAGGGGCGCCCCATCCGTTTTTTCAGACGGCGCTTTCATCGCTGAAGCGCCGCCATGAACGCCCCAGACAGCTTTCCTGAAACAGATGACGGGGTCCGATGTATTACTTTGCATAGCGCCCACAATGCCGTTCGAGAGCTGTCCAATATCCATCAAGCGATTGGTGGAGCCAAAAATGTGGCTCCAGGCTGCACCGAAAGGTCCATCAGGTTCACGACTGTCCAGTAAGACGGGTTGCATTTCGTTTGCGTCCAGATTGAGAAGGGTATAAACCAAGAACGTGTTCATGGCATCATCATGGAACTGAAATGCGTCCGTAGTATTCCAACGCGAAATGAAGAAAACGGGTGTCTCGACCCTGTTTTGGCATCAGAACATAAGCATGTCGAGAGCAAAAGTCAGTATAAAAAGGGTACCATGCATCGCAATGAATATTCTTCGTGGTAGATGTATTCATGAAATTCAGTCCACCTGTTTAAAAGTTGTTTCAGTTCTTTTTGGCTTCCATTCTTGCAAGGCAACCAAGGAGACTCACTGTACAGCCAGCCTGCAGCGCCCCCTCCAAAGCCTTTTGAAAACCATTCAGTCTCATCCAGGGAGCAAGATGACTGCAGCGTGCCCAATTGAAAGGGCGGCAAACCCTGTCCAGTTTGCGATTCCGTGTCGCGCGACAACATGGAAGCTTTGAGTGCAATATTCTGAGTGACGCAATATCGTTGTGGAATCGTTTCATCTAAGAGACCGCATTCGATCGTTGTTGCACCTGCCGAAATGGAGGTTGGGTCTTGGACAGAGAATTGGAAGTCTGACCAGTCTGATTTCGATTGTGATTCAGACGAGAGTAATTGGATAGTGTTATTCCAGTAGACATCAAGTGGAATGAGACTAGAATCTTGCTCGGTTAAAGGCAGCGGAAAAGGCCTCAAATGATCTTGGCCTGATTTAATGCGCCCGGCGCTTGACGAGTTCATCCATGTGGCAAAGAACTGATGTTTCTGTAAATAGCTGACTGGCAGAGTATCTTGATCTGGGATAGGGGAGCAGAGGAAGCGTGCCCAGGCAAGTGGAGATGGTCGTGATGGTTGTCCACACACTGCAGTGGGAACCGTTGCCCTTCGCCGCAGCCAGTCCAGCGAATATGCCATCGAGTGCGAGGTGGTGTTCGCAGTCACAGCCTCCGCGGCCAACCAGGCAAGTGGCCTTGAGGCCTGGAAGTGCGGAGCCTCAGCCACGACCACGAGAGGCGCCTCGGCCTCGTCCGTCGCAGCCTCCAAATCAATGCGAATGTTATCTTCGTGGAATGCAGCCACTTGGTGCGCGAACACGTCCAGATTGAGGTTGAGGCGCGGGGCCGTGCGCTGCAGCAGCGACGACGCAGTCACGAGCACGCTCAACGCCATCGCAATGCATACAGCAAACGTCCGTCGCAGTCGCCGTCGCATCAGAAGCGGTACTAACTCCCGCCTTGCCTCCCGAGCCCGTCGGCTTGCGGACCCTCTGCTAGACGATGGCATGTGCCCGACCCAGAAATGATGAGAAATTGATGCGCCCGCAATGGGCGACATGGTAAGCCCACTTGCCTTTTCTATCGAAGATTTCCCCTCCTTCATTCCCTTTCTGGTGAAGCCAAGTGACGAGATGGCGTCTCTGACGCGGACGTTCCCTTTCTGTAAACCGTGCCTGCATTGTTAGAAATGCCTATTTCTGGGCCTCAAGCAAACGAATAAATTTGGTGTTTCCCAATTTGGCTCCTCGATCATTTGATTTACGATCCCCACAACGACCCGATCTCAATCGCTGGAAAGTGAATATAAATACAAGCAGACCCGCCCCAATAGCGTCCACACACAACCAAGATGAAGACACCCTTGAACTCTAAACCTTTCATAGCCACCGAACCAGACTTCTCGGTATGCGCGACACTGACCGCAAAACGCGTCGTCACTAACTGTTTATCACATAGGCCAACAAGAGAGCTTCCATAGTGAGCATGGAGGGCAGAAACTCCATCACGTCCCAGGATGGTGGCCGCCCCTCCATCACGGGCTCCATCTCCGACACGAAAGAGGGCAAGATCTTTGGCGCCGCGTCGACCAGTTTTGTCAAGAACGTGCTCTCGTGGCTCCCGCCCGGCCGCCCACCCTACATGGGTTAAAGTGACGCTAGGTTGGGACGCCTCGTTTCATTGTGCTCTCTTCTCTTTTTTTTTTAGCCGAGTACGACCGCTGTTTTGAACTTATAGTACTTTCATTAATGAACTTCTGCGCGCTCTTTTGCCTACTGAGTAGACTCTGAAATCAGGCGGAGGTCCACAGAACGGACTTGTCAGCGCCTCCTTTCAATCAGTCAGAGAAATGGCAAGGTGTCTCATGCGCGACGTACGTGCGATGGGGTTTACCAACACGCGATGGGAAAACTTTGTAAAGGTCGCCGCCACTTTGAATGTACCCCCTCACATCTCAAACTCGCACGAACTTCATTTCTCTCCGTTCCTCACCGCGCTTGCACCACCTTGAAACAGATGACTCCTGCATTGAAACGGAGGTATAGTGGCCGAAATGCATGTCGAGGATTTTGAAGGCGGCGCTTTGTGTGAAATCATGAAGGACTAGGTACGAACAAGGGAGGCCTGCCAAGACGCGATGACCAAATGTGAAGGCAACGCCAAAAACCACAAGAATCCAATTCGCCGGTGCGCGGCTCGGTTCAAAAGCCGTTAGTGGTTGGTACAAGCGACAGTAGCCGGATGTTGATTGCCATTGCAAGCAGACCAACGAGAACCATCGCATAGCCCAGAGGGGAGTGCATGAACGCCATCTAGCTGATGCATGTTACAAAGTTGGCTTGAACAACTGACAGTTCGAATCAGCCCCTGTGCGGATTCGGAATTCCTGAAGAACCTATTCCGAGGTGAAAGTATGCGAATTCAGAAGGGAGAGGCATGCAACATATCGACGCGAAGGCGGCCGCGGTGAGGAGGGAAAACGCGACCAGATGGGAAGGGAACATGACTTACTCTCCGATCGAGAACTTCCTCAGCGCGTGACGATGACCAAGACCTGAGCGAAATTTCCTGCCGGTGTTCGGCCCACTCCCGGGGCTTCAGAGCATTTCGAACGGTAGTGGATCGTTAGATTATCTGCGTCAGGTGACCCTCGCGTGATGACGTTGTATCGATCACTAAACTGGATTTTTCAATGCTTTCTGAATTACCAGTGATTCGGGACGCTGCAGGGCTTCTTCTGTGTTAGAGATGCTGCATCATGCAAGCATTGAGCTGGTGGCAACCACGATGATGTGTATCTTGCAATGAGTTAGCGATGTGGGAGATGGTGATGGGTAGCAAGTCATCAGACCATCGCCACCCGCGTGCTTTGCCAACTCGCCACTGCATATCTCCATCTCCTTCCCCATGTCGTATAAATAGGTTAGTCTCATCACACCTTTACCCCCACCAATTAGCTTAACATTCTATGCTTTTCAAGGCTATCATCTCTATCGCTGCCCTTGCCAGCTCTGCCAACGCGTTGACCAGAGTGGCCAAGATGAAGGGCCAGGCCGAGGAGGTCGCTGCTGCTTCTGGTGGTCTCACTTACGGTAATGGACCCCTTCTACACAGCGTTCAAGTCCAGCCTCTGTACTGGGGAACCAAGGTTACCTACAGCTATGACACCTTTTACCAGCAGGCCGTCACTTCTTCCACCCAGATGGCTGTCCTCGCCCAGTACGGATCCAACCTCTCCAAGGGCAGTGCGTTGGCTGGCATCACGAACACAGCCGGAGCCAACTCAGGAACTGTCAAGGTCTCCGAAGTGACCACCTATATCAAATCCCTGGTTGCAAGCGGCCAAATTGACCCCTCTGCAGGCAACCTCTACGTCCCCATCCATTTTGGCCCCGTTACCGTCAGCGCAGACGACGGCACTGGTATCGGCGACTCCTGCACCCAGTGGTGCGCCTACCACTACTCTGTAAACACTTCCAAGGGTTGGGTTTACTACGGCATCATCCCTGACGTGTCCTACGGTGCGTGTGCGGGCGGTTGCGGCAGTAGCAACAACTCCTTCGAGAACAACTGCCAAGTGGGCTCGCACGAACTCATGGAGGCCATCACGGACCCGGACCAGCCTCAAACGGGATGGACGGGCCCGCAGGGTGAGATTGGAGACTACTGCAACGACCAGAGCGCGTCCTTCTGTGGTAGCGACGGGTACCAGTACTTTGTACAGACGGAGTGGTCCAACTCGGCCAACGCGTGTGTGAGCCCCAAGGATAGTGGTAGCCTTTGCCAGAACGGGCCTGCTACGGGTGGGAAAGGTCCAGTGCCAACCGGTAAGACGACATCAACAGTGAAGACGACTGCAACCAAGAAAACCACCACTGGCAGAGCGAGCTCCACTGTGGCTCCCAAGTGCAACCACAGCGAGTGCACGACTGGTCCTTTGCTGAACAAGGGATGCAGTGCTTGTGCTACTGCGGTTTGCGCGCAGGACTCTTACTGCTGCACGAACCAATGGGACAGCCAGTGCGTTAGTGAGGTCAACCAGTACTGCACCACCGTGAAGTGCTGAATGCACTTCGTCAAAGGGACCCCTCGAAGCCTTCTGCTTCACTTCTTTATGTTTTGGAATGTCTACCACCAAATCCCTCTTACTTCGAAATTTTGAAGTTAACCAGTACCATGAACTATGGAAATAAACGGTTTTGGCAATAAGTTTGGTTATCAAGAATGGAGAAAGCTAGTCGGTTTGAAAATGCTGGTGAGCTGCGGTTACAACAGTTTGAGCACGTGCAATACCTTTATCTTGTCAATGATAATTAGAGGACCTTTGAACACGGATACAGTGCCTCAGTCAGACACTGGCCAGTCGTTGCCGCCCCACACAAGTTCGGAACAGGACTTATTTCAGAAAAGATTGTTATTGCCCTTTTATTAAGACAGACTTTGTTCTTCCATGGTGAAATGAAACAAAACACACATCATCTGCAGGTGCCCCCCCTAAATTACACACTCCCAAAGCGAGGTATGAATAATTTAGTGACCAGCACGGCGAGACTCAGCAATCACGTTGCTGAGGTCGTCAATCTTCTTCTTGGCGCGGAGGAAGGTCCCGAGTCTTCTCTTGGCCAGCTTACGGGCACGCTTGTCTTTGCTGTTCTTGATCAACTCCATGACACGGCGCTCGTAGGGGGCGAATCCGGCCACCTCGCGGATGAGGGAGCGGACAAAGGTGGTGCGCTTGCTGACGGCACCGATGCGGTTGCTGGGTTTCTCACGGGTAACGCGGGGGGTGACAATGTGACCCCTGTTGAGACCGACAAAGAGACCGCTCTTGGGCGCCTTCAAATCACGGTAGGTCTTGTTGGCCATCTGTAAATGTAGGGTGCCGTTTAGCCACTGCACACATTCAGGTGTTTCAGGGGGTTCGTGTATCTCAAAGGCTAGTTCCTCACACAGGTCCACTGGTGAACGGCCACAGCCGAATCCCCGATAGGGACGATCCCCGATGACGAATCCCCACTCGATCCAGTGGTGTGCGCCACATCCAGTCAGCAGAGGTTGCTTTTCGACTGGCATCTCAGCCGAAGAGAACCCCATGCCATACAACACGCAAAGACACCATTGCAGTCATGCATCGGCTCCATCCACGCACACTTCGAGCCTCTCTCATCGCTGAAGAAAGACTCTTTCGGTTCGCCCGGTGCCCGTTTCGCGCGGATGGAGCCGTTCGGGGGTTGGAGAGCACATGGCGGATTCTGGTTCTCACGTTGACTTCCTGGTCACCCACAAAAATCGACAACCCTCCACTTCACTGAAGCCAAACGGCATCCACCTCTGCCCCTCTTCCTAGAGTCTTTTCTCTCTCTTTATCATTATTCTTTCTTTATTGGATGGGCTGAACCCCAGCTGAAACAAACGATTCAACCGTTACAACTTCATACCACATGTCTCACACGCCTTCCTGTTTGTCGTTATCGCCGAAAAAAACGAAAAATAATACATTTCGAAGCCGTAAGGTTGCAATGGCCGCAGGCACGGAAGAGAGACGGATGAGCCCAAGGTATCATCAACATACGGACGGAAAAAAGTATAAGAAATGTACGCGGGTGTGTTGATCCATAACATGATGGAAACCCGCGAGTGTTGTTTTGATATCCGCAAGGGAACGTCCATTCGACCCAGTCCTCCGTTTCTCCCCGTCTCGTGCAATCCTCGCAGAATGCGCCAAAGTTACATTTCATCGAACCAACAATGGGAGTGCCCGGAGGGTTCACGGACCAGCCCTACTGGCATGCGCAGTCGACACCAAGGCGCACCCACTGTGCAGGGAGAGTTTGAGGGAAAGTGGAGGACAGGACATAGGAGGCCCCCTTCCTTCAGGCACAATATACACTCCCGTGTCACCCATGCGTGTGGGTGGTCCTCAAGTGGATACTCGTGAGGTGGGGAGCACCTTTGTTGTGGCGGTTTTGAACATGAGTTTTTATGGAGACGATGCACTTTGAAAACAAGGTGGTTTGCGGCTACATTCATGCTCAATCGGATGGGTTAGATATTCCCAACGCAGATGAGGGGAAGGATGATCTGCACTTTTAAGCAATAACTCATGCAAGATGCTGATTTTTTTTTGTCCGAGAATGGATTGTCAACTATCCTTGAATGAGGTTGAAAGGACATGTTCTGACTTTCAGTCAGGGCTCTGCTGGGGACCTCGTCTACAACGGAAATGAAGCGATAAAAGTTTGCGCCTTTTTCACAGACGACGATTCACCTACGCCGCACTCGTCTTGATTCAGTCGACAGAATATAGCATGCTATACTATTGTGTGCTGTACGTTAACGTTAACTTGATGACCTGCGACGATACATGGATGTCGCGGACGGCACCGGTGTCAATGTGACGAATGACCCAAGATTGAAGTTCTGGAAAAGGGTGATTAGGTAGGACTTGATACAAGCCAAAATCCAATCATCCTAAGCTCGAAAGCTGCGTGTTTCCGATGATGAGGACGATGCCCCATTAGATGATGAAAAGGATAGCAAAAGTGAAGGGCAGATTGTAACCTACGAGCTCCACTCCTAAAGTGTGGAAAATTGGTCAACAAGTATGTGCATACAACACTCTTCTTATCGCAAATTCTCGAGATACTGGAAAAAAAATAGAAAAGAAAGGATTACGTCATGCTTTACCAAAGACCTGAGCGTCGTCCTTCCTTTTAAAATTTGGAGGCCCCACTCCATCTGTCTCGTGAACAATGCATCCAAAAATACCAAGTCCGGCTTCCGCAACTTGCCTCGTCGAATAAATGTCCCAACGCGGTCGCTAAATTGACACTGGCGGCTTGAGCTACAACACCGGCTCCCGCCTCAAATACAACATGTGGACAAAGGCGGCCCGGTGCGCGCCGATCAAATAATCCGTGTCCTGCGCCAGCGCCACTTGCTCCTCAAAACTCAGTGTCGCACAGTCCACAACGCGAAAGTGTACTCGCATGCTTTCGGTCAATGCGTTCTGAAGCGCATTTTGGAACTCATCCTGCACTTCTCTATCGTTGTTATAAGCTACTGGAGGCTCGGTTTGGATGCGGTGTCGATGGGTCGGAGTGCGGCGTGTGTTGGGAAAAGACGCCGTGCTGTTGCTGGGATTGAAGGATGGAGAGGGGTGCGGTGCTACTGGCAGGGACGCCGCGAACGGTGTAGGTGACGTGTATGACTTGTATGTTGGGTGCCGGGATGGGGAGTAGGTATTCATTGGAACGGGAAGTTGGGTATTGGCTGCAAGTGGGGACTGCTTTTCGTATCCTGTGAAGCATGAAGCTCCGAAAAACTTGGAGGGGAGATGAATACTGGCAATTGTGCGGTATCCGGCCGCTTCGGGCAAGTGGACTGATGTTTCCACGAATGCCCTATACAGCTTTCCGGAAACAGATAGGAGCATCAGCGATTCCTGGAAACGACGCCTTAATGCCACTGAAAGTTATCGTATGTCCATCAAGCCATGGGTGGAACTGAATACATGACTCCAAGCAGCGGTGTCCACTTGTAATCATCAGGACCATGCAACGCATATACCATGAACGCGTTTAGCGCGTCTTGATGGAACTGATACGGGTTTGTAGTGTCCCGTCGCGCTTTGAACAAGACAGGCTCCACCCAAGCATCGCACTGAACCGGCTTATCGGATACTCAATATCCATACCAGCTGGTAGTTATTATGGTTAGTTGGATTTTTATCCATTTGCAAAAGCCACAAGCAGTCACCATACATCTATTTTGCAGCTCCATGTGAATGGTACCATTATGTATGATGAAGCAGTATCTCTGAGGTTCCACGTGATCAATTAATCCGCAGTGGATTTGTGTTAAACCAGGTGTAATGGATGAATCTCCGGCAAGGCCCTTGAAAGAAATGTGAGGAGTCAATAACAAGGTCTTCCTCGCCTCGTCATGTTCGTTTGAGACATTTGCTTCTACGAATCCCTTGGACTCTGCAACTTTACTCACGGAAAGGATTTGATGAAATAGAGGTTGGGAGTTTCTCCACGATTGCCTGTATTAGCTGCAAGCTCCATTAGTGGAAACTTTCGTTCCTTCAATTTTTTGCCACAGAGAGAATAAGGTGAGCTTTTGGTAGTATGAGCTGAGTTTAGGCATTTTAGTTTCTAACATGGCTCTTGTCCGGCGTCTTTTCAGTGGCATCCTGCATCGATGACTTCACTGTTTACGGTGAGGTTCAGTCCTGAATAATGGCGGAATCTTGGCACTTTCTGTAGAATACCCTTTTCCTAATTGGTACTTGAACCAAAAAACGAATTTCGAAAAGAACTTTCCTAAATCGGCAAAATTCTGACTCAACATTCAGTTTAGCCTCTAGGGATTCGGTCTCTTGGCAATGGCCCTCTGGGAGCATCGTGAGAACTCACTAACGATCAGATCCATCACCGAAGTGCACGCAGTATTTCAAATATAGGAATGGTTGTTTGAAATTGTGGAGTAATCGAGCGTAATAATGAAAAGAGGCGAAGGGAAGTAGTCGGTGCAAAAAATCCAACCCTAAATGGCCACTGTGGCATCGAATCCGTTCAACAACGTCCCCGCCACGCCACTGACGTCGCTTCCGACTTCACTCGGTAGCGGAGGTAGCCTGATTCGCGACACTGGCCTGGCGTCGCTGAGCGTGGCGCAGGTGTGCGCGTGGCTGCGCGAACACGGGTTTGCTGACCACGAAAAGTGCTTCGAGAAACACGCAATCTCAGGCGCTTGCTTAAAGCAAGTAGAACTTACTTCATCTTGCAAAATGGTGCATAAAGTTAACCTTCGAGCAAAGATATCTCACCCACGAACTGCTCGCGGAAATGGGGGTGGCAAAGGTCGGAGTACAGAAACGTATTCTCATGCTCATATCAAGTCATACGAACATGCCATTTGGGGCCAGTGGGTGTCTTGGGATCCGGTGCTGGGTGCCGGTGACTAATCCCTTACCCATTCAAAGGTTTCCAAATGCCTCCAATCACGTCTCAAACAGCCCCTCCGTTCCTTGCGTCGACCGAAAAATTCCGGATTGAGCCTAGGTCTTCTTCTTCAAATAACGCCTCTCCTTCTCCATATGCGACTCTTGGCTCCGCGAAATACGCCTCGCTGGACCGCCTGGGAAAACGTGACAGTGCGTTAATTTCCTATATCGGAGAAATTCATTGTTTAACCCTTCGAATTCTAGCGTCCAAGGCTGTTTCGCCAGCAATTGCGCCGCGTTCGTCCTCCAAGAATGTGGGATCCGGCGGCACTCTGTTACGTGGAAATAGCAGTGGGGTCGCGGGAGCTAGCAATGCCAATTCATCTGGAAACATGGATGGATACGATATGCCATCCTCCGACAGCCCAACAACGCCTCAACCACGAGCCCCCCTTCCTTTCCCCATGCCCGGGTCTTCCTACGAATCTAATGCCGGATATATGTTTAAACCTCTTGATGGAAAGAGTCGACTTGGTCAAGGAAGCCAGCCGATAGGCGGTGGTGCCGAAAAGTCTAAGTTTCGCACATTGCAGCAAAGCGCGAGCAATCCTATGCTGCAAGTGTCCACCATGGGGGATTCTTCCTCATCGTTAGGGTTTGGAGACCGCGTTTACATTCGGGTATTGCGTCGTATTTCACCAACCCATGCTAACGTCTTGCGAAAAAAGGTCCAAGACGGTAATCACGAGGGCCATCGAATCGAAATTACCAGCCTTGCTGGTGATGCCGCAGCCATCCGCCGTGCTATCTTTCGTAAATTCCACATCCCAGAGGAATCGCAACGCGCATATGCTCTATTTCAAGGTTCTACGGGCTCGGGAAGCAGTACAATGACAGATGAAGATCTTCTACGCCTCTTTTCGCGTGGTGGGGGTGGGCTGGATAATCCGTATGAAATGACCCTACGAAAGACGTTTTCGTATCCGAAGCGTAGTCTGGAGGGACCATTGAACGGAGGCAGCTCGGGATCCTTTGCTACAGGATCGTATTCCCTAGCGGCATCGTCATCGCAAGCTCAGACGAATATGATGTTCAATGGCCCTTTGGCGAATGTTGTGCCTGTCCAAGTCTTGCAGCAGGAACAAAAGCAACAACAGACAGTAGCAGCCGCCGCTAAGTTGGCCAAAAGCTTAATAATGTTTGGCCTGTTGGGAACAGGATCGGAAGTAAACCTGAATACGGCAGCTAAGGAAAAGGATAAGGAAAAAGTTGTCATGAATGACTTCTCCGCTGGAAACTCGAAAGATCCGTCGGAAGGAGCCTTGTCCAATCTATCTCGAGAAGCAGTTGCAAGTTCAAACTCAAGCTCAGGCGCAACAAGCAGCGGAGGGTACTTTGACGCCCCTCCCCGCAGCAAAAAGAGTCTCAGCGTGCGTATCAGCGGCGGTGGGCTGCAGGCCCTCCAAAAGCAACAGCAACTACAGCAACAGCAGCTCCAGCAGCAACAACAGCTGCGCGGCTCCATGGCAAGTGATTCCAATGGTATCAAGCGAAGCTCCAAGCGTGCGAGCGTCAAGAGCTCCCGCAAGAGTCTCGCCAAGGGAGGTGTTGCGATCCCTCCACGTGGGAGTCGCGTGGTCGCGCTCATTGACGATGAAGGGGACGAAAGCAGCACCAATGGAGGCGGCGCGGGTCGGCGCGGTAGCAAGTTTAAGAGCTTCTTTGCAGAGCGGCCACAGAACGAGGCCATCGCAGATAAACTGAAAAAATACTTCCCAATGCTTTCGGAGGATGAAAATGGAGCTGCAAGTAGCGGAGGGGAAGAAAGTGCGGGTGTTCCGGGGGTTGTGAAGGCTCGCAAGGAGGGTAACCTGCCGCCTTCTCAGCTTGTGTCTTCTGTTACGGTTGCCGACGGCAATGTCATATCCCCAAGCAAGCTGGAAATTCCACGGCGATCCAAGAGCATCAAGAACAAAGTCGAAGAAGCCGCACGTGAGAATCGGCGGAAGAGCGTGATGAGCACCATTGCAGTGCGCAGGCGGCTGTCGGTGGCTGCCAGTGCCTTGCTGAAGGAGGAGGACGCGGAGGCGGTAGTAGGTGGGATTCAGAAGCGCCGTGGAGTGTCAAGTGTAAGAATTGGAACTGGAAAGTCGGGAAGTGCCTCGTCCAGTGCCACGAATACGCCCATGGTGACGGCTGCGGAGACAGAGAGTGCCACCACATCATTGCCAAGACCGGCGCAGACGCCAGAGAGTCCTGCGACGCCGGGTATGAGCCCCGGACCCGCGGAGGCTGCATCCTCAGATTCATCCTACTCTGAAGAAGGGGATATGAAGGAGAAGATCCAGGTGGTTGGATCCGTTGCTGGTAGACAGGATTCTTCAGCCCCATCATCGGCCACCCTTGTCATCCCCATCGTCGTCACAGAAAAGCGCGCGTCAGTCAATCCTCTTATTCGATGGACGCAGGGAAAAATGATTGGACAGGGGGCATTCGGAAAAGTGTTCTTGGCTTTGAATATGGATACTGGCGGTCAGTTTTTGTCTTGGATGTCGGCTATAGGGCACTGACCCTTTACCACACCCAGACATTATGGCAGTGAAGCAGGTTCTTTTGGGTCCCAGCAGTGCGATGAACGGAAAACTCCTTAACGCAGCAGCTGAAGCCAACAAAAAGAAGCAAACGGAAGCTTTGGAACGAGAGCTCGAGGTCCTGAAAGAGCTTGAACACGAGAACATTGTTCGATACCTTGGCTTTGAACTGAAAGATGGCAGCTTGAACGTCTTCTTGCAGTATGTTTCAGGAGGGTCTATTGCCAGTTTGTTGAGCAAGACTGGAAAATTGGACATGCTAGTTGCACGCTATTTTACATTCCAGATTTTGTGTGGAATGGCGTACCTACATAGCAAGAACATCATTCACAGAGACGTGAAAGGAGCCAACAGTGAGTGCATTCAATCATTCAAAAGAAGGTTTCATTAAGTGTCCACATATCGTAGTTTTGGTGGATGCCGACGGAATTTGCAAGATTTCAGACTTTGGAACTTCCAAAAAGAATTGTGGGTATGGGCGTTAGCTTGTGTCACAGTGAATTAATCTACTCAAACAGCCTACCAAATGGCCTACCAGCGCGTCACGCGTATGAGTATGCAAGGTACAATCCCTTGGATGGCCCCTGAAGTTGCGAAAGGAAAAGGCTATTCTGCTAAAGTTGACATCTGGTATGTGACGATTTCCGGAAAGCAACGAGTCTGAACTCACTTTTTAGGTCAGTCACTTGCATGGTACTCGAAATGATGACGGGTCTGCCACCTTGGCATAAAGTCAGTGCATCTATCATTTATCTTCTTGGGACGGGCAACAGTCCTCCAATCGCGGAAGACTTACCTCAACTGGCCAAGAATTTCCTGAAGGCTGGCTTCGTGATTGACCCAGAAAAGCGGCCCACGGCGCTTGAGCTCGTGGATCACGAATTTTGCCGACTCAGCAAAGCGGACAGTGAGAGTCTTGATTTTAAGGCGTGGGTACTTGTCGCAGAAGAGCGGCGGGCTGCGGAGCTTGCAGAAAACGAGGAAGAAGAAAGCGACTATACAGACAGCGACGAGGATGATAGTGCCGATGATAGCGCCGTTGATAGTGATGAGGAGAGTGTGATTGATAGTGACGACCACGGCATTGAAATCGAGGAGGTTTAATGTTCCATACTTCCTTTCATCTCTCATTTTTTGTAGAGTAAATAATTATGATGTTGGAAGTGAGGAACAGGATGGCCAAGACCTGCAGGAACGGGGCCCTGGCGCTTTGACATTTCTTGCGCCTTCCACTTCTTGGCAGATTTCAGACCCGCCAACAAACAAACCCCACCCAAACCTGTCGGACTCACTCAACTTCTAGCACGCATGCCAGCTAAGCCACAGTGCGGAATTCAGGGCAAGAGCGAGCCTTCTTCTGCTCTGTTACAAGGCGGGGTCCTAGCTACTTCTTCTGTTGTCGCTCGAATTCCATACAACAAGCGTTACCGGCGGCTCCTGCTGCTTATTATCGCAGCGTTTATCGCGATTCCTGCATTGTGCATATTGGTCAAACGCGTCTTCGAGATCTATTCACCCAATTTGAGGGTCATGTCAAGCACAGATGGTGAGTCCATCTTGATCCCGTAAACTTATGCCCAGAAACATTCCAATCTTTGTCAAGCTATACTGTGACGAAATAGTGTGAATTCCTATCTGAAGCCATTTGTACGCAAAGTCTCACAACACTCTGGAGCAGAACGATTACCATCCTTACACACTACCACGGCTCCACTCGACTTTCTCAAAAGGGCCCGCACCACGCTTCTCACAAACGCGAAAGAATGCGACTACTTCATGCGAGGTGACTTTCTAGGAAATCGTCAGGCCATCGCGCATCCCTTGTGTGGTGGAGCTGAGTTGCGCGACCCATTGCGCGCCAGCCTTATTGGCCTTCTGCCACAAGAAATGGCGAATTTGTCATTATATGCGCAAAAGCGGGAATGGGCACGCACGTTTGGTCGTGGGTTTAGGAATGAGCGATATGGGGCTGACAGGATGAAAAAGTTCTTGGATCAGACGGATCGCGCAGACGTCGCAACATTGCCTCAGGCAGAGGTGCCTATTGAGGCATTAAAAAAGCTAGTATGGAGGGTGGTGAAGGAGGGACGAATTGAGCCAGGGTCCTCTCGTATCAACTGTGGGGTTGTGGACGCAGATATTCCGCAGCGATACTGTGACATCCAGAATGTAGCCATCAAGCTGGATATGCTGCCGCCCGTTGAGAAGCGCAATGGTCTTGATCTTCTCGCCCCGTTTGGGACGCTTGAAAGCACCTGCCATCTGCGCGAAAATGAATGGTTTGGACGGAGTTTTGGTGGTGGCGCAGCCGGTTGGATGTTTGGTGAGATAATGATCACAGCTATGAAATAGCTGACGTGTTTGTTCAGATGGCTTAGAAATACTGGACCCGAAAGAAAACGTAGACATCAAATGTGATGCGTGGTATGTTGACTGAAATCATGCTGATGAACACGGACTCGCTGAGGCATACATACATAGGATCGAAACGCCAATCTTTTTCCTTAGTCGGTGGGACACTACAAACCCATACCAATTCCACCAAGATGCCTTTAACACTTTCTTAGTGTACTCCCTTCTCAACCTCGACGCCAGCGTGGTACAACCCGTTATTCTCGACAGCCGGCGAGCGGACGGACCGTTTACGACGGCGTGGAGTCATCTATTCAGTACATCTCGTCACCTCATTGACGTACGCCAAATAGCTAGCTCTGTTCGTGCAGAGCTAGTACGAACAGGATGGGCAGGGACGCGGAGTCCGCAAGTGTGCTTGCGAAAAGCTGTGTGGGGCGTGCATGGGGGAGTCAGCCCCCTTTCGAGAGGCGGAAACAAAAAGACAACATGCAAAAACGCGCCCTTCTTGTTTGCGTTTCGGGACTTCGTGTTGGCGCGTGTGTGGGAGATTGTGGGGCGACCATCGCATCACCAAACCGAGTGGTTGCCGCTACCGGTGAAGGGAAGGAACGGCGATGAATTTTTGGAGGAAAAAGTGTGGTCTTTGGTAGCGAAGAGCGCTTTGCTGGCGGATGAAGACACACGGGGTCTCGCGCGCGAGATGGCTGTCAAGACGTTGGTTGTCACATATGCCATTCGACAGAGACCTTCACGTCGCGGACCCAACGGTGGATCCAACCTTGACGCAACGCAAATACATGGATTGGAGGGGATTCAACTGGATGCCGCTGCGGCGGAAGTGGTTGGCGATGTGGATCCCCTTAAACGAGTGTTTGCAAACCAACAGGATGTGGTGGACAAATTGAGAAACTTTGTGCATGCATGGGCACGTCAGAGTGCTCGATATGGTATTCAAGTCGACTTTAGAGCCATAGATTTCGCGACCTTGTCATTTGAGGAGCAGTTGGCAATCGCTCATGGAACCGATTTTTTCATTGGGCCTCATGGAGCTGTCTTCGCACATCTGTTATATCTTCGGCAAATGCCGATGGCTGCAGTTCTTGAGCTGAAGGTAATGATCTTGAAGGGAGTTACACTTCTGTTTCGTTAATTCCTTCTTTAGCCACCAGAACGAGGAAATGGGAATCAGCAATTCCACAATTTGGCTGTCAAAATGGGGAATCTGTGAGTGCATATGCCTTATGTTGAGGTCATTGACAACGTGTTTTAGATACCAAGCTGCCCCCATTAGTAGCACGCTCATAGATGATAAGCAAATGAAGTTTATCATGGAGATAGTTCAGGAGATGCTTGATCAGCTCCAAGCAGCGCGTCTAAACTCTCTAAAATAGAATAAAGTGCACTTGAAAAAGGAGTGTATGAACAGGGTACAATTAGCCGCGTCGTTCCTTAAGTTGCGACGCATCAACCGACGAGTCAAGCGGATAGGAGGAATAGCTGTCATTGCGGCGATGCTGGTTTTAATATGGCTCGTGAGAACGTTGCCATTATCTGTCAACCAACAGACCTTCATTCCTCGACAACAATCTGTTCAACTGTGCCAAGCACTGCTATCTGCCTGGACTGCATCAAATGTGTCATCTCCTTCCGCGTACATTCGCCGGTCGCTTGAAGTTGGAGAAGCCGGGGCTAACGATGCCACTCCTCCAATGCAAGTTGAGCCGGCTCAGTGGCTCCACTCGGGCGCATTCTTACACGCTTCGATCGCGCTTCCGTCGCTACAATGTTCTTCTGACCCAGCTCTGGGCGAGAGGGTGTCCTGGGAACTCTTCTTCAGGGGCGGAAAGCTGGACGTGAGCTTTCCCGCCGACAAGCGACCCCATTCTTGCTCAGGAAAACGCTTACTCTTCAAGGCGTGGCAGAAGAATTACTACAGGCATGGAAGCAGAGAACCAGGAACCACGCCAGACAATATGGTCTTGTTTCCCGTGGATCACGCACTGAACGAGTCCCTCGTCATTAACGAAAACATAATTAATACCCCAGCATTCGCTTTTCGCAATATTGAAGTTTCGCAAGCTTCATCAACGGATGATTCAAGGATTTCGCCATCCTCCATTCGACGCGGATCATCAATAATCCATTGTGGTGTCCTAGACCGCTTCGTACCACATCGATATTGTCAAACCCAAAATATTGCTTTGAATCTGTCCCAGCTGCCCCAAGTTCAGGAACAGATTCCAAAGTCGGGCGAATTGCCCATGCCTTTTGGAGGACTACTCTCAAGTTGCAGCTTGAATGAAACCAGCTGGTTCTTGAATGGATTTGGGGGAGGAGCTTCTGGCTGGATGTATGGTGAGTGTGAACGTATTTTGAGAATAGCATTTCACGTTAGGCATTGTATCAGACAGCATGGATATTCTCTCTCCTCGTACGACGGGAGACATACAATGCGACGCTTGGTATGGGACCTTAAATATGCTTATGATATTTTGCTTACTTATATATCTAGGGTGGAAACGCCTGTCTTCTTCATCTCCCGTTGGGATACCACAAATCCATACCAATTTCACCAAGACGCTCTAAATACCTTCCTCGTATACTCTCTACTCAATCTGAATCCAGACGAAATACAACCTGTCCTCCTCGACGCACGCGCCCGCGACGGACCCTTCACGCTGGCCTGGAGCCATATCTTCAGCTCCAGCCACCACCTCGTGGATATTCGGCAGCTTGCCAATTCGAGCTCGCATGCGGGCCAAATGCTGTGTTTTCGGCGGGCCGTGTGGGGCGTGCATGGAGGGATCAGCGCGCTCTCCATGGACGGGAAGAACAGTATTTCGGAGCGGAATGGGAGCCATATCTCGGTATTGATGAATGCGTTCCGTGAGTTTATGATGGACCGGATCCGGAGGAGTGTGTTTGGAGAGCGTGGGTGGGATCAGCGGTGGCTTCCTCTACGGGTTCCAGAATCATATGCGGTGCCAATCGAGCGGCTAGTGTGGAGTCGACTGGATGCAATCAAGAAGGGTGTCGATAAATCGGCTCTCGAACGCGAGGTGGTAGCACGGACAGGACGTGTGATTGTCATTACGTACGCTGTTCGCGGAACTGGAACTAAACTTGTTCCAGAAAGTGTGCTACTGGAAGCGCAGATTCAGGGAGTGCTGGAATCGGACTCGCAACCTGAGCCCATGAAACACAAGGCTACCAAGGAATCCAGGCTCAGCCGCACGATTAAAAACGACTTACAAGTTATGTTTTCTATTCAGAGGGCGTCGAGGCGGTGGAGTGAATGGGGCGTCTTGTGGAACGCGGACTTGCGCGGGATGGAAGTGCAGTTTCGGGCTGTGGACTTTGGTTCCTTGTCATTTGTGGACCAAGTCGCCATTTCAAGCAGCACAGATTTTTTTATTGGTACTCATGGGGCGCATTTTGCGCATTTACTGTACCTGAGGCGGAATCCAGTGGCGGGCGTGTTAGAGTTGCAGCCGCCGGAGCGGTCAAAGGGCAACCACCAGTTTGAAAACCTGTCGTTGCGGATGGGACATGTGTATGGGCGCGTGCGGTATGGACGGAAAGACGTGAATCGGCTCGGGGAAGTGGTTGGAGGCGCACAACACTTTGTGAGCGCTGAGGAGGTGACCGAGATGGAACGCATTGTTTACAACATTTTGAACTCAATTGCCACGCGACGGATGTGTGAAGAAAGTAAATAATATTTAAAATATAGTGAAGGGGGAACCGGGATTCTTGGCGATCTTGGCAGAGGAGTGGAGATGAGGGGTTTGCTTTGCGAATTCAAACAAGATGACATCCGGTGTGAATCCAGCCCTGCATAACAAGAAGCTCGCCACCACCACCCGTCGCCGAATGCGAATGCTCGCGTGGGGTGCGAGAGGCGGCTTTAAGCGCACGATGGCTTTAGCGGCGGTCGTGTCGGCGCTACTGGTCGGCATCGCGATCCTTCGGCGACAAAGTAATGTCCACCGCAAGAGTGAGCGCATGAGCCTCGAACGTGACAGGCAGCTTGACACCATCATTACTCTGGTTGAAAGGGGTCTTTTCGACCAGCGCAAGCTGTCGACTCCGTCAGAGCATCTGGAAAGCGCCATGAAGCTACTTGCGTCACACGCAGGAGATGGAGACACTTCAAGCTACTCTACCTCGAACTTGCTCCATTCAGGCGCTTATATAAGCTCAGTCATGGCAATGCCATCATTGCAATGCAGCGCCCAGATCGGGCCAGAATCAAATCCCGTTCAATGGCACCTCTTCTTCCACCCTTCTCTATCCAAAAAGGAGGTGGCGCGGCAGACGGCTTCAGTCATGTCGTACAAAGACAAAAAGGCTTTCTTTGACCTTTGGCGTGCCGATTCATCCAAGAAAGTCGACAAATCGATGCACCCTTCCGGCCGGATGGCCTCGTTCCCTTTTGAGTATGCTTTGAATGAAGCATTGATTCCTGGCAATTACCAGACGTCGCCATCCTCAACAGCTTCTCGCGTCTCGAATGTTGTTTTTGCTACTGACGGCCTGGCACGTATCAAGGCGAGGTCCAGCCTTGTTTCGTGTGGAATTATTGAGCGCGAGATTCCTCACCGATACTGTGACACACGCAACATTTCCCTGAGACTATCCATGCTTCCGGCAGCTTCCAGTGGTTCAGAACTGCCACTATCGTTTGGCGGCCTACTCGCAACATGTAGCTTGAATGAGACTTCGTGGTTCGCTGGCGGATTTGGGGTCGGAGCGCAGGGTTGGATGTATAGTGAGTTCCGTGTTAGAAGGGCACAAACCCAACTGACATGTATCCTTCAGATGGAATGGACTTCCTGCAGCCTAAAAACGATATTCAGTGTGATGGTTGGTGAGAAGAATATCTGTTCATATAACTGTCACTCAACTTGTGGTAAATTCAGGATTGAAACCCCTGTCTTCTTCATTTCACGATGGGACACCATGAACCCCTACCAATTTCATCAAGACGCGCTCAACACTTTCATAGTATACACCCTGCTCGGTCTGACCCCGAATGAAATGCAAGTCGTGCTTCTGGACCGCCGCGATCGTGACGGACCTTTTACCCTCACATGGAGCCATCTTTTCAGCGGAAGCCATCGACTGATGGACCTTGACCAGGTAGTGCGGGCCGCGGGGAGCGCGAAGCAGAATCCAACGTTGTGTTTTCAACGGGCCGTGTGGGGCATCCACGGGGGAATCAGTCCGTTAGCCATGGATGCGCACCATAGCATGGCGGAAAAAGTCGGGAAAGTGCATTCAAGCAGGTTGCTTGAGGCGTTTCGCGCTTTTATGTTGGAGGGCATTCGGGACAGTGTGATGGGAACACAGGATGACACTGTGCCTCTGCCTATGCCTTCGCGACACCTTGTACCGATTGAGAAGGAAATTTGGGATTTGATGGAGGAGGGAAGAAAAAGTGGAACGATAGATAGCGACTTGATTGCGACAACGCAGAGACGAGTTATTGTGATTACATATGCGGTGCGTGGGCTGTATTCAAGTGGACAGATACCCGAAAGTGGCGTATTGGTGCCACAATCGCAAGGAGTGAGGGATGGGGACGTGCGGCCAGCGGTTCAAGAAGGCAAGTATCGAGCTCATAAGGTCCTTCGCACCGTGTCCAACGACGCCAAAGTGATGGAAGGAATTCGACATGCCGCGCGTACGTGGGAATCGCACGACAAGAGAGGCATCAAAGCCCAGTTTCGCGTTGTTGACTTCGCAACGCTGTCGTTTGTGGACCAAGTGGCCGTTTCAAGCAGCACCGACTTTTTCATTGGCACACATGGTGCGCATTTTGCGCATTTGATTTATTTGCGGAGACAACCGCGGGCGGGTGTTCTGGAATTGCAACCGCCTGAACGATCTATGGGCAACTATCAGTTTGAAAACCTCTCGCTGCGTCTAGGTCATATCTATGAAAGTGTGCGGTATGGATGGAAGGATGTGACTCCTGAAGGAAAGATTCTAGGTCCTTCACACCGGGCAGTCTCAGGAGACGAGATGGAAGCGATTCAAGTTGCAGTTACTCAAATACTTTCTAAATTGGCGGAAGGCAGATAAAAAAAATGGAAAATGTGGATTTCTTGCAAAGTAAGATTCTAAAACTTAATCGCAACCAACAGACCATCAGCGTGTAGACGTTCAGTTAATGGCTTTATGGCCCATCTGTGACCATCGGCATTTGAACCTAGTGTTGCTGCAATCAATGTTTTGTCTCTGATGGGGAGTGTTGATCAACTCAAGGCAGATCAGACAATAAACTGAACCATGTTTGCTTTTGCCATGCCTTGTCATCGTTTCTGCAATCATGCCACTAGAGCCTCCCCCGAAAATTAAACGCGCTCCCGAAAATCAAATAGGTGAATGGGAAATCAAGAGAATTGGAAAGAACGCTGCCGCTACATACCCTATTATTTGAGCGAAATATGTTTCGATAAATGATTGGCTTTTCAATGGAGGTAATAGAGGCAGCGATCGCATTCTAGTCGATGAACTTGAGTGGGAGATTATTGGGAGATGGGTCAGGGAACCGTGGACTTTCATATCAAAGAGATTCCCATGGCCCACTTCCGATTGAACAAAAAATGACTCTCCAATCGATTCCGTTCGCCTCAATCCCAGAGCATGCAAGCGATGGTCAGCTTTCTCGGGTGGTTATCAAGGCCGCTATCAAGCACATCCTGTTTCGCTACTTTAACGAATTGGAAGGCCGCAAGGAGCCATTCAGTGACGAGGAGGCTGACAAGTACATTGAGCGGCGCACTATCCCGACAGAGAATGTGCTCAAGACATTCACCGTGTTTGTAAGCGCTTCGCACCAAGTCGTTGGATTCGCGGACGCCAAGTTGGACCTTACTTCAGGGGAAGTGGGCATGTCTCTTCGTGGTGACCCTGAGGACCAAGCTCAGTACAAGCTACTTTGCAGAATTGCTTTGCGAGAACAGGTCGATTGGGTCGAGTCGAATGCTCAGAAAGCTGCTGCCGAAGCAACTGTCAAGCTCACAATTTGGTGCGCGGACAAGGATACCATCTGGAGAAAGGAGTTGCAGGATTCAGGTAATCGCTCCTTTGACTGAGTGGATTGTATGGCATTAACTGCGTACTTATTCCCAGATTTATCTCTAATTTACGAGCCTTGCCACATGTCCAGATCTTTGAAGATGAATACCACAGAACCTACTGCCGTTGAATGCGAGGCCAGCCTTCTGAAACTAGGTTTTGAGGTGCGACCGTATACTGAAGATCAAGCCCCGCTTGTGCACGTCTCTTGTGTCGCTGGATTTGCAGGCCAGCGGGATGCCGAACACATCGGCCAGTATGAGCAGTGGGTCCAGATGGCGACAAGCGCTGAAAATGGGTATGATCCCTCACTGTGGTACATTTTGTGGAACAAGGACCGCAACATGATTGCTGGCGCCGTCGTTCTGTGGGACTACTCGAAGAAGAAAAATGGCACCGCCTTCATACCCTTGGTGTGGCTTGAGGCGGAGTTTAGAGCCAAGGGAGTTGCGGGTTTTTGATGTATCTTGCATTCTGGCGAGCGAGCAGCGTGAAGGATACGAGTGGCCCCCTGCGCAAAACCACCACCACCACCACGACAACGCGCACCATTAATGGAACTGTGACAAAGAAGGTGGCAGTTGGCTCTTCAGTTTGCCATTTGCCCAAGTTTACGGAGATTCAATTGTCTGTGGACCGTCAGAACTTCAGAGCGTTTGCTTTGTATAGCAAGCTAGGAATGACCGTGGAGGATGGCGGGTCAAGATGGGAGATTGTCATAAAGGAAGCGAAGAAGGAGAGTACCTGAGACAGTGGAGGAGGTCCGACTGTATAATTGCCTTTCATCTTTTCTTTCTAAAGCGCGGGTAATGACAATACTGCTTTGTACAGTAAAATATTCTTGCAAAACCCATCCAGACCCATTTTCCAGATTAGAAATGCTTCACCACTTGTCCCAGCGGCAGGGCGGGTACGCCAGCCCCCACATGGTCGCACCGAAGCGTGTGCGCAAGCTAGACATTGAGGGGGGGGATGGCAGCGGCGGCGGTAGCCGCGTGTCCCGACGGTGGCTCAAGACGGGACTGTGTCTGTGCGTTGCGGCACTTCTCGCGGCGCTCGTCTTCATCCTTGTCCTATTTTGCATCGAAGCCGAGCGGAAAGGCGGCCGCAAAAGGGTCTCAAAGTGGGCGCAAGACGACCTCGAAAATATACATTCGTATTCCTTCAATTTCAGCAATGGCGCTCCGTTCGATGCGGCGCAGTTTGTCTCGGCTTTCCCGGCTTCTCGGAAGGGATCGTCCGAGGAGAGTGGCCGCTCAGCTGGATTGGTGTCCAACGCCCGGCAAGGGGTCCTCTCACACGCCACCAGCTTTCGCTCAACACTGTGTGTCGATCCGTGGCTTAACGGAGACTTAATTCTCTTGCAACACGCACTGCCGCAAACTGTGTGCTCTCGGGATCTGGATCACACTCGCGTCAATCTCACCCATTTTTTTGATGCCAAGACGGCTCCGGCGTGGATTGACAGAGAGAGAGTTCAACAGAATTACAACGCTTCAAATTACAATAGCTTGCGCAAGTTTTACTCCAAGTGGGTCACCGATTACAAGCCACGTGCGCGTGCTCCAGACAAGGTCAAGGGCATGCGGCCGTTTCCCATGGCAAGCGCTTACAATAACTCGCTTATATCCCCCAAACTTTCCAAGGAGGTGGCAGAGGCTATCTTGAAGAATTTGTCTAGCAGAGGATCGTCGGACGTGACCACCTTTGCGATTGATATCTCAGATAGTTTTTCACGCCTTCCTCCTTCTTCCATCCATTGCGGCGTGATTGACAGGCAAATTCCGCATCGATATTGCGACACACGCAATATTGCTCTTAGGCTTGACGACGTGCCCGATGTGTCGGAACGCCATAAGGGACTCGATCTGCTACCTTCTTTTGGCGCACTTGAGGCACGCTGTAGTTTGAACGAGTGGGATTGGTTCAGCCGTGGGTTTGGTGGCGGGGCCGCCGGATGGATGTACAGTTCAGTATAGAAAATAGTGGAGGCAAAGTCGCATTGACACTTTTCAACCATAGACGGTATGAACATTGTGGACGATGCTCATTTTACGGAAACCCAATGCGATGCATGGTCAGGAACCTGGTGGCTCTAATCGACAACTTTGACGCTCACACTCAACCAACCACTAACAGGATCGAAACACCTGTCTTCTTCATTTCCCGCTGGGACACCACAAACCCGTACCAATTTCACCAAGACGCCCTTAACACGTTTCTTGTCTACTCCCTTCTCAACCTGCAACCCGACTCCATCCAGCCCGTCCTCCTCGACTCGCGGGACCGCGACGGACCCTTCACACTCGCGTGGAGCCACATCTTCGCATCCAGCCACCGTCTGTTGGACCTGCGCCAGCTGCGTCGCGCCGTGCAGGAAGCCCTGCCCGCGACAGGGAAGCGCGCACGCGGAGAACGTGGAGGCAGGACGGTCTGTTTTCGACGGGGCGTGTGGGGCGTGCATGGTGGTGTGAGCGCGTTAAGTCGCGGCGGCACGCGGAGGGACGTAGAGTGTGAGAGTGTGCCTGTGTTGCGGGCGTTCCGGGAGTTTATGGTGGCGAGGATACGGATCAGCGTGTTGGGGGAGGCAGGGGCGGGGCAGTTATGGCGGTCGTTGCCTGTGATGCAGGAATCTATGAGGTTAGATGTAGAGCAGCGAGTGGCTGAATTGGAGGCTGGGTTGTTGTCAGAAGGAAGCGAGGACGGAGACCAGGCGAAGACTCGCGTGGTGTGGGAGATGAAAGCGAGAGTGATAACGGTAACCTATGCGATTCGCAGTGGTTCCTCTGCCGGAGTTTCTATGGACGATGGTTTGCTGTTTCCTCAGACGAACGGTTTAACTGGCGAACCGAAAATTTTACCAAACCCCAATCCGAAAAAGTCTCTCTTGGGCCGTCGCATTTTGAATGACGAGGCTGTCATTGCGCGCATACATGCAGTGGCACAAAACTGGACACGCACGCGACAAGGCAGTTTACATCAAATCAGTGTGCAATTTCGGGGCGTTGATTTCGCGTCATTGCCATTTACTCAACAGGTTGCCGTGGCGCAAGGGACAGACTTTTTCATTGGCACACATGGTGCTTCGTTTGTACATTTGCTATATCTGAGGCAGCAGCCACGCGCTGCGGTATTGGAGCTAAAGGTGCGTGATTTTCTTTCAGTGGGGCAGTCGGCGCATTGGAGCCAACTGCTCAAATTGACAGCCGCCGGAGCGCAACAAAGGAAACGAGCAGTTCCACAATCTTTCCAAGAGAATGGGACACTTGTATGAAAAAGTAAGTTATGGGTTGCCTATGCGGGTGGTACAAGGGGCAAAGGATCGTTTCGTCTCGTCCGACGAAATGGAGCGAATCGAGATGTTGGTGTGGGCGCTCTTGGATGGATTACTGAATGAGCGGGTAAAGTATGTGAATAACGTTGAAAGATAAAATGTAATTTGAGGGAGCGTCAGCAGGGTGACGAAGTTGGCGTTGGATGCGTACAAATAATAGGGCTGGTCTAGTAAATATGGAGAGGACTAATATTTGGTTGCGGAGAAAAGTGAAAAACAGTGGGAGAACTTGAAAACAACACCAAAAAAAGGTGACAAGCCAGCGACTTTGATGGCACCTACGACCCGATCGAACGCACCGAACGGACCGACACTGCGCAGCAACCGCGGCGGTGGCGGCGGAAACAGCGGCTCGCCAAACAGGAGAGCGGCGACGAGGTTTGGCGAGTTTCTCGTTGACCACCCACTCGCCCAAACTCAAACACACTCACATGGAAGGCGTTCGCCGTCGTCGCCTCAAAAGACGAAGGCACAAGCATCTAAAGCTAACAAAACACGGGGCGCAAAAGTGGTGATGATTCCAAAGCTGAAACTGTCGCCGTCTGCAAAAGGGGGCCGCGCGATCCAGAGTGGACGCCGCGAAGAGGATGCAGAGCTAGAACAGCTGGACGAGGAGGACCAGAATTTGGACGACGAGGAAGATGACGACGAAATCGATCTGGCAGCCCTCGAACAAAACATTTTGGAGCGTGCGAACAGATCCGTGAAATCACCGCTTAAGAAAGTCCTCAAGCCATTCTCGCCACAGCAGTCCACTAGACCTTCTCAAACGGACTCCGCGAGGAAACTTCCACGAAAACGCTCCCTGCTCGACAGACAGTCAAATGCGGAAAGGGTACAGTTTTCTTCACCTCTTCAACAGCAGCAAAAGCGTCTGCACGAAGGAGGGATCTCTCCATCGCGTGCCGTCAAACAATGGTCCTCGTCGACTGCTTCTGCCGCAGCAGTCCGGCTCGCTGCAAACATCCAGTTGGCAAGACGCCGCGACGGTGATAATGTGGCGCCATCGTGGGAGGAAGATCGTTTGTACATCCCCGACAGTGAGGACGAACGCGAGCAACTTGACGAGGTGGAGGAAAAGAAATCTGGGCAAAGGCCGTCCAAGACCTTGAGACAGATAACTGAGGAAGCCCGTTTCCATCGCTCCACAATTGTGAATAGAGCTGCAGCCGCGTCCTCTTCTTCACATATGTCCGAACAAGAAGAAGGGCGGCAATTTATGGCCCGAACCATTGAGAACCCAGACCAAGACAGTCTTCCTCTCCCCCTCCCAGACAGCAACTACCTCCGTCAATGCGCCCCCATCATCCAGAACGCGCTCAAAACCCAGGCCCACGCAAGTTATGAACACCTCCTTGCCCCCGTGTCCCCCGCGAAGCTACCCGTGGGTCGCCGACGCTGGACCGAAGAGGAGACGGCGTGTCTGGAAGCGGCCATGAAGCGGTACGGTACCAACTGGACCGGGATTGAGAAGGCACACGGCGCCTTGGGGGATCGCAAGCTGGTCGGTCGTGGGCAGGTGGATTTGAAGGATAAGGTTAGGTGTTTCCCCCCACTCGTTCGTTGATTTTTGTCCGTGGATGCTGCGGCGCGCGTTCTAACCAAATGGGTGCTTGGTTAGGCACGAAATGAGTTAAAGCGTCGCCGCAAGAATGGGGAATTTGTGGGTGTGTTTGAGGTGATTGAGTTCAAAGGGCTCCGTATGAAAGAACAAAATAGGGTCAAGGCACGCGCTTACGCCGTAATTGCAGGTGGAGATGGTGTTTAGTATCGTTGTAGTGGTATCGGGGCATAGCCCTGTTTTTGGAGTTTGCCTTTCTTCAGCTGGGATCGCTTTTATGAGTGACTTTTAATCGTTACCATATTTTCTTGTCAGCAGCCCAAATAATCATACGTGAAGTTGAAGAAACAAGAAAAAGGGAGGAAAAGAGGAAAATGGATTTTTGACATGCAAGCAAAAATGAACAAACCGTCTCTTTCCCATCCCATCTACTTTCCACTCGTCGACCATCTTGTGGGGAACATTTGCAGACCCGGAATGTCGTCCGTGTAGCGGACGGGAGCCAGCCGCTTTTTGATGGCAACTCGGACGAACGAGTAGGCATACAGGAAAACTCCAAACAGGGCAGCAATCAACCAGACGTATGGTGTCAGATGCCATTCAGTGAGGAAGGCCACATTGAAAGGTGGAGCGTAAACAATCACCATAGAGAATCCTCCACCAAGTAAGATCCCCAAGAAGGAGTAAATGTTCTTGAACATGAAGGAGCCGATGGGGTACCCAAGACGGGCCTTGCAGACAAAGTGGTTAAAGCATTGCTGAATCATTAGGGCGAGGTAGAATGCCGACTGTCCAAAGGCAAGGGCGCTGGTCTGATCCTCCGCCGTTATGGTCACGTTCCTCGACGTCACGAAGGGATCCACGCCCCATTTGGCAGCATTTTTCACAGCGTCTGCGGGGTAAATCTGCTTGTGCCACCACATGGCAAAGAAGTAGCAGACAAGGCAACCAATGGTTTGGATGGTTCCGGCCTCAACGTACGCGTACAAGAGCACGTCTCCGTCAATCAGAATCTCGTCCTCCGTTTTCTCGAACGTCTCGGACCAGTACCGCTTGGTGAAGAGCTTGGCGAATCCGCGCGAGAACTTGGTCCACTTGGAAAGACTGTGAGGATCCTCCTCCAGATCGCCAGCTTCAACTCCAAGGCGGGCAATGCGCTCCTCGCGATCGAGGGCCCGGCGACGGTTGAGACGTTCGACGGACATGGGGGTGACTGGTTTTCGGGGTAGCAGCTTCATGAGACCAGCGGGGTTCTCACTGACGTCGTAGGCGTAGGAGAGGGCAATGAAAAGCTCAAAACCAAGGTCGACAACGAGAATCAGGATAGAGGACAGTGGCAGGGGAAGGGGAACAATGATGTAGAACAAGTTGGCAAACACTTCGGGCATGGTGTGCGTGATAGTGTACTGTTGTTTGACATGAGAACAAAAAAACAACCAAAACCGACCCAAGTAAACACGAAACTCACCTGAATAGACTTCTTGAGGTTCTGGAAAATGAGACGTCCCTCCTCGATACCAGCGATGGTGGAAGCAAAGTTATCATCAATAAGAATCATGGCCGCCGCCTCCTTGGAGACATCCGATCCAGAAATGTTCATGGCAATACCCAAATCCGCCTTCTTTAGCGCAGGAGAGTCGTTTACACCGTCTCCCGTGACTCCGACAATGTGACCATGAGCTTGTGCACGCTTCACAATGTCCAGCTTGTGTTTGGGCGACGTGCGCGCAAAAATGATCTCCTCTTTGTCGAAAATATTGTCCCAATGGGCGTCCGTAAGTCCGTCAATTGAATCTCCATGAATCACGATTGCGTTCACTTCAGACTCGGGAACTTCAGATTCAGGGACTCCGCGCTTCTTTGCAATTTCGGCCTTGGTGTCCGTGAGCATGATGTTAATTTTGCGGCCGATGGCTTCAGCAGTGAGGGGGTGGTCTCCAGTAACCATCATGACGCGAATTCCGGCAGCACGGGCTTTACCGACAGCCTCACGCACACCGTGCTTAGGCGGGTCCTCAAGGGAGGTGAGACCGAGGAATGTGAGGTTCTGGGTAGGGTAGTTGACGGGGTCCTTGCTGAACTCGAAGTCCTCGGAGAACTCGTTTCCGGGAAGTGGCAGGTAGGCAAAGGCGAGAACACGATGACCCTTAGACGCGAACATTGTGTACATTTCTTCAAACTTGGCGTTGTGCTCGGTAGTCAAGGGAATTGCCTGTTGCCCATCATGGATCGAGGAGCAGAGCTTCAGGACACGCTCGGGAGCACCCTTGATGTACAAGACGAGAGAGCCATTGGCATGCTTCTTCTTATGGATGGTCATTGCCCACTTGTTGCTGGAGTTGAAGGGGATCTCAAACACCTTCGGGAAGGCATTTTGGGCTTCGTCGTAGGTGGGGAGATTGGAAGCCGCGAAACGAACCAAACCGGCTTCGGTGGCGTCCCCGAGAACCTCGCGGGTTGCAATGGGACCCTCGTTCGAAGTAAACTTGGCAGTGGGGTTCAGCGTGGCAATGTGGATCAACTCGTCCGTGGCGTCCGAGTCCTTGTACTCGAAAGGAACGCATATCTTGGCGTCATCCGTTCCCTCAGCCAAGTTTTGGGCAAAGTACAGCTTCAAGCCTGTCCAAACGTAGGTGACAGTCATTTGATTGCGAGTGAGTGTACCCGTCTTGTCGGTAGCAAGGAGAGTGATGGCACCCAAAGTCTCGACTCCCTGCAAGTCCTTGCAAAGTACCTGGCGCTTGGCCATACGAGCGGCAGCAATAGTAAGAAGCATCGTGACGGTAGCAGGAAGACCTTCCGGTACGAAACTGACAAAGGTACCGATGGCAAAGTTGAGGGCTTGCGAGACACTCTGACCCTTGGCTGTCAAGGCAATGATAAAGAAAACAATGGCGACCACTCCAGCAACGGATGCAATCAACTTGACAAACTGCTCAATTTCGACAGTCATAGGAGACTCGCGGCGCTCTTCGTTTGCGGTCAGGGAAGCAATCTGACCAATCACAGTGTTGTCACCAGTGCGAACTACGATACCGTATCCGTTCCCTATTTAAATGCATGACCGTCAACTCAAATCGGAAATTGGAAGGAGCAAGGATGCACACCAACGACAGCCAAAGTTCCGTTGAACGCCAAGTTGGTGGCTTCCAATGGGTTATTGTGAGAGTTTTTCTTGCTGCGCTCTTGCGGGTCAGCTTCACCAGTCAGGGAAGAGTTGTCCACTTTGAGTTCAGTTGATCCAATAACGAGAACATCCGCAGGAATCTTGTCGCCGGAACGAATCACGACGACGTCGCCTAGAACTAGCTCTTTGGCGTTGATTTGCTGAGTTTGACTGTCGCGAATCACATAACACTGTGACGGGATCAGGTTCTACTTCCAAACGACGAAAATTTTCATCGGTGAGCGATCGGCTTAACATTGCACACAAATCTCACCAAGAAGGATTCGAGAATGGCAGCAGACTTCTGCTGCTGGTAAAACTCAATACCGGCGTTCATGAAGGCAACACCAATGAGAATGGCGCCGAGGTACGTCTGCATTAGGTAAAACCTCAGATCAACGCCTGAAGTACCAGTAACGAGCTTACGTTCTGGATGTTATCGTTGTAGTCGATTGCGAGCAGGATGTAGGCTGCAATTCCAGACACAATGAGCATGATGTTGAAGAGTCCGGTGAGAATGTCAAGGAAGCGCAAGAAGGGGTGACGCTTTTTCGGGGGAGAAAGGGCATTTGGACCGTTCTCAGCAAGCCTCTTCGCAGCTTCAGCGGCGGAGAGACCCTGTGAATCTGCGGGCTTTGCCTCGTTGATTGCGACAGAGTACTTTGCTGCCACCTCTTCGATGGAGAGCATGTGCTCCGTCTGTTCATTGCGGGAGAAGGCATTGATCAGGTATCCGCTGAGAGAAACCTCTAAAGGCCCTTAAAAACTGAGGGACTCACCAAGTTGAGGGACTTCGCGTCATCTTGCTTCTTCGCTGGTGCCGACGCCTGTGCGCTGCTGGCAAGGGTGGTTCCGGTGACGCCTGGTAAGGATGTAGTCAATACATTGAGTGATATTGAGTTGACGGAGAGACTGCGATCGGGTCTCGCCGCGTTCGCTCCGATCCGACCATGGTCCCTCGCAGCTAATGTCACTCACCCGAAGACGCAGGCGTGGCAAATGCAATGCTCTTCCCTTCAGTGGACATGGTTTGTCTCGTGGGAAGCTAACTAGTGTTATTTCGGGAACAAAGCGACGGGGTCAGGACACGCTTCTCGAAGCCTTTTGTGCGTTTTTTTTTTCCTTCGCTACACAAAAATTTCCTTCTACCCTCCTTTTCCCCTTTTTTGCAGGGTATCCACCTCACTCACGAAATGGGAGGACCGTGCCTCGGAGATTTTGCTCCTGCACATGCCTGTACATAACTAGCTGGCGTTTGACGACGAGATGAGAACACAGTAATGGTTTGAAACCTTCGCAATAAAGGAACCTATTCCTTAATCATGCGATGCGGAGTGTAACACAAATAAAAGATCGGGTTAGCGTTTTCAATGTGCCGATTATAAAGCTTCGAATCCCAAAAGCATGCGCTGGATCCGCTCCCTCTGTCAAATACACTCATTTTTCAAAGGTTGACTTCATCTCTCTGCGGCAGTAAAACCACTTGACCCAACAGAGTTTCTGGAATACCGCCTGCAGCGACTAAGTCATCTGGGTGAGGCGATTCGTCTTGAGAGAGATGGTATAGATTTATGATTCTCTCGCTCCGGCGAATGTTCGAACATAGTAAACAGGGATGGCGTACGATGGCTCTGCCACTGGAGCAGAGTTTTGTTTTTGTTGTAGCGAATAAGGAACCGCTGGAATCGGAATACTACGAGCAGCAGGGTACTTCTATCGAAACAACGGGCTTCCCAGTCTGAGCGTTCTTCGCGACTCCAGTCTCGCACCACCGCCGGCATTATTGTTGCCGTACAAACACCGCGCATCCTGCTTGTTTTGAGCTTGCTGAATGTGGAGGAAATACTTAGAGAGTTTACGTTTGAACCGTGTGAATTTCTTCTTCAATGCCGTGGTTTGTTTGCAATAGACGGCGCCGCGACGTGATTTGCTGTTGCGGCAAAGTTTGCAACTTCGAAAGGACGTGATGAGGTGGTGTCGGTCCCTTGTGAAGTTGAATGAGGATAGAGTATGGCGCCTGGACATCGATTTCAGGGATATCGCTGATACCAAAGACAGTGATGTTAGATGGCTGTGATTCATAAATATTGACCATCGCTCACAATATAAAGCATTCCTTGGGAAAAATGACGAGTCCGAATCCTTTTCTAGACTCTTGAGAAAGTGGAAGTGGCTCCGCGAAGTAAACTTAGAACATTATAGGCTATAGAGAAAATCGTTGATTATTTCGGTTTTTATTATCCATTGAGTTTACCCTGAGTCATGTTTTTGACTCGAAGTTCGACCACTGTAAGGATACTTTGTGAAATGACGATCTATGTTAACAAAATAAAAGCTGAATAAGCAACCGAGGTTTCGATGGTGGAAAGTACGAAAATTTCACGGGAGCCACTCGCGGTCTCTCTTGCCCGCTTTCAACTGGTCTTCTACTTTTGATGCTTCATATATGTAGGGCCTATCATGAATAATGAACCTTACCGAGTCTTCGTCCTTAGTGGCAAGTTAGAAACTGCGCTCAATGTTGCGTGACTTTTGTGGAGGTTCGTTGTTACCCATCTGGGCCTACATGCACAGGCGAGGAGACATTGCATCAGGACTTTCTATGGAGGGTTGCAAATGCAGAGTGGAGATCGCTGTTGCTGCTTGGAGAAGCCACTGGCGCGGTTGTGGTGAGCACAAGAGCCAAGAGCCACAGCTGAAAGAGGAAATATTACTGCGGTGATTGGCAAGTATGTTGCTTATTCCGATGTAATTGTAGGAACGCGAAGAGGGAGCTTGCTCACAGACAGCAGGAGTGGCACTTCGTTTGCTTGAAGTGTCGTTGAATTTGTTTTGGTCCTTCTTAGAATTTGTCACACGCCTCTTCCTTGCTTCCCATTTTATTCAAATAAAGTGCATGCGGGAGAAGAATGAAGCAGTTTGTTCAACGTTTCAGGAAGCCAGCAGCGAGTCCCTGAAGCTCACCCATCAACGCATTCTGACCTTGGCCCTGCTCCTGTGCTGAGTGCGGGACACTCGGTTGACTGAATTGACCAGGCTGACTGTGGCCAGGAGGTGGACCCTGGGGTTCGCCAAACTGACCTTGCGATGCCAACGGAACCGGCGCTTCAGTTTGCGGCTGAATTTGCCCACCCGACCCTGGCTGCTGACCTGCGTTGCGGTTGTGGGAGTGGATAAAGCCTTTCGTTGCCTTGGCGGCCATGTCGGCTTGCGCGCCAGGGACAACGGTGTGCACTGCTTGCTCGATGATCTTGTTGCCGCTCTCGCTGTCCAAGTAGACCACAGCCTTTTGTCCTGTGCACATCGATTCACCGGTCATTCACGACCACTGCCTTCGAGGCGACGATCACCCACCGATCTCGCTCTCAAACGCTTGCTCGACTATGCGATGCATGCAGTGTCTTGTTAGAATGGCGGGTGGTGCGCCACGCCTCACCCTCACCTTGCTTGAAGAGGCCGTCCATCGCTATGTTGTTGTCGTGACTTTCAAGAGAAATCTCAGGTTGCCACTTGGTGTTCAATGTGATACAACGAAACGACAAATGAGCTCTTATCCCATGCGTGGCTTTTGGAACGAAGTTACCAGTGAATCATATCCTGTCTGTCCTCTCCTCTTTTCTCTTATTTTCTCCTACACGTTGCGATCACTGTGTGCTTTGTTCACAGACCTCCTCGCACAAGCCCAACCCCGCAATCCACCGTCATGGCCGAGGTTCGTATTCTCCCGCTTTTATAAACGTTTGTGCCTCATGTAGCTATAGCTAGCTTAAGGTTAAAGCTGTTAAAGTTCCGACCTTGAGTTTCGAACTCGATGCCTCGACCCGACGACAAAACCGCAAACAATGACGAAACCACTTTCATAAAAAAAGTCATAAAATATGGCCATAATGGGCAAAGATAGCGCAAACATGGAATATGTGTATTGACGAATCAGGATCAAGACATTCCACTTTCAAAAGTGGAGAGGATCTGATTAGCTTTGTGGGAGGAAAGTTAAGTCTGTTGATTATGTGAAACAGATGTGGATGAAGCTGGTCAATGTCAAAATGTTGTGGACATTTCTCAAAAATGCGGACAGCAAGGCACTAGCTCCCTAGCAAGATCCCATGGAAGTAATTCAGCAGTATTGCAAAAAAAAAAGCTAATTATTGATGTGGTTGGTTTCCAAACTTTCTCACAAAGTGCAAAACATTACCTGCATATGTCTGAAAGAGCATCTGAACTGAACCATGAATCCAGGCACAGTGGTGGTTACATTCATCATGTTTGAACTGGTAGGTGTTGCTGTTGTCTTGGTATTCTCTTCATGCAACACTGATGCAACTGTGAAATGTGTGTGGTGCAACTCTTGCTGAATGTCTGAGCCAAAGCCTGTATTGAAATTGGGGTTTATGTAGGGTCTAAAACAAGGTCTCAGGGTGGTGAAGCATTTTGTGAATCAATATCTTTGAAAAATGCAAGGTTTAATGTTTCAAAATATAACCTTTCACATGCATTGAAGCTTCAGTCAGAGGGTTTGTTGAGAAAGGGATGACGCTGGACAACCTCTTTGATGATAGTGCCACGAATGATGGAAGCATCAATGTGCAGCAAAATGAAGAGCAAAGCTGGAATCAGGAGGGAAGACATGAAGCTCTATCGGGGCAATGATGACACTGGTGCTATAGTCACCTTCACACAAACTTGATATACTTACTAACAAGCTTTAAGACACTATATCTTATTCATAATTGAAATGGCTCATTTTGCAAATGTTGTTCATTCACCATCATATGTGACCACAAACTCATGTCAACCTCAATCATACATATTACTGGCTGCATGGCACTTGATTATCATCCAAATGGTGCAATGAATTGACTGGACATACATTCTCACCATCTGTAGATTACACCCCCTCACAATATGCATTTCCAACTGTAGCAGATTGGGGAGATCATGAACTTCCATCCATCCATCCTGTTGTTGAGTTTTCACTAATGCAGTAGGGATTTTCCCCACATCTGCTAGTGCAGAAGCTGTGGGAAGAAGCTGAGGGAATTCTTTCTCTAAAGTCAAGTTGCAGATGCGCAGTCCACAACGCAAAACCTGCTAGTACTCCAGTGAGCCAACCCAGCAATGCCCCCACACCACATGCAGGATAGCCAAAATCACCAATTTTATTCAGATTGAGTGCAAAGAGTGAGCCAGTTGGAGGCAAAGGGGCTTCCATAGGCAATAAGGTGAGCCTCTTGTATGATGACAGCTTTGATGCCCATGCTGACACTCAAATCCCACTCCTCATGCAGATTCTGCAACAGCTGCAGAGCGAAATCTGCAGCAAAAGCAGCAGAAAGTATCCACATGTTGATGCTGGCCACTCGTTGCCCATGATGGGCACAGAGTGCCAGTTTTTTGTAACTCCATTGCAGAGTCCATTGCAGATGAGCAAGAACATGGCAATTCCAAGAAGGAGACACATGGAGGCAAAAATGATCAAATCACAGTGCTTAAGTGAGGCAATGGAGGTGCACTTCCTGCAGATACAGAGCAAGAAGGATGACTGCATCACACCCTCATTGCACAGGTGAGTGAGTTTTTCAGTCAGCCTACCACTGCCATGCAGCAGTTCTTCCAGAATGCCACTGGGGAGCACCACAGCCATGCAGATGCAGGCAGGGACCAACAGCAAGCTGGACTGCCTCCAGTCCTGGCAGCTGCAACTGGCCAGACATGCGAGTGTGGTCTCCAGCCACAGAAATTGCATCCAGCTGCACAACCCTTGCATCAGCTACTGCAGTAGGGCCCTTGCATGCCATGTGAGGACAGCACAACACTCGCAGATGTGCTGCCAGTTATGAGTGCATCAGCTGGAACCCCCACCTGCAAAAAAAATGCCCCAGGGCAAGCAGCCCAGGATGTCATACATGGCAGCAACAGTGGCCAATAAGGCTGCCATGACCAACCAGATCATTGGAATCTGCAGTGGGGACATGGTCCTGCAGTCACAGTGAGCCCATGTCAGGGATGTGATGCACAGTTTTGTTTTGGGGTTGGAACTTGTTGTTCATTCATCTGATTGTATCAGGATCCCTCAACAAAATGGAGTTTCTTCCCTGTTTAAGGTCCAATGAAACTGTCAATGAAACTGCCAGGTTGAAACCCAATTGACAATCAATGAAATCCACATTGTGTCCTTTAGTGTTGTATCTGCCTATCCACAAATATCCACTTACTGGGTTTGATCCCAACGTATTTAGCATATGGAGCATCCAACACACCACTATGCCATTCTTGGGAAGTGATTATTACATAATGAGCTTTCCAGTTTCTCCCCAAAATCCTTCTGATAAGAATCTGACTTCAGTTTCCCATGAGATCTCCTGCAACACTTATTTGATTTCAAAGGCTGAATATTGATATCAAACAGACATATTTGGAATATTCTTCCATCACAAAAATGCTGTAAAAGGTGCAGTGTTTTTAATTGAATAAAGTATCAACTTCTGAATATCTCCCTCCCAATTCCCTTTTATCCACCTCCACTTCTGCTGTCCCTGCACAACCCCAGGCCCTTTAAGCCAAAGTTACTGCTACCATAGGCCATCCCCTTCCTTATTTCAGGATGCCCTCTGTTAAGCCCATCACCTTTGCTGGGTCTGGCAAGAACAGACCAGCCCACAAACTCCAGAACTTCCTGGATGATTATCTCAACTGCTCCCTAGAGATCTGCCATCTCTATGCCTTTCCCCCACTATCACTGACTGCACCCATACTGGTCAACCTATTGACACTTCAATTCATAGCTTCAGGTGTCAATGATCATACACCTATCACTTGGCACCACCTACCAGAATCAGAATGTGCTACCATGACTTGGGAATGCTACTTTGAGTGGATTCAGCAATCTTGGCTCTCATCTCACACTCACCCAGGTCATTGAGGACATGGAAAACCAGTATCAGTCCTGGTTCACCAGTACCAGCTCATCCCAGTTCAACAAGCTCACCTCTGCCATTGCTGCATCCAGCATGACCTACCCTCTCAAGAAATTGTGTGTCAAGTACCTTCAAGGACTCAAGTTCCATCTACGTGTTATGCCCCTGCTTTTCTGCATTGACAATGACCTCGAGAAGCTCCAACCAGAGGCTGAGAAATTTGACAACATGACCTTTTACCACAGCAGACACAGCCAAAGCCACAGCTTGAACCAACGCAGCCCTAGGACCAACCATGACTCCAAATGTCCCCAGCATTCTGGCATGCCTTTTTTTTGCAATTCCTTTCCAGACCTCAAGGACCCAAGGATTTGTCCAATGCCCAACAGCACCAATGCCCCTCCAGCAACTTCCAGTGCCTCACCCCAGAACAGAAGGAGCATTTTTGTTTTGGTGTGTTTATTGTCATCATGCAGGCACAACACAGACCACTGCCAGAAGCTCCAAGAACGCCACTCCCAGTGCCAGACTTTGAATGCCATTCAAGACTGTGAGCTGTGCCATACCTCAAGACCACTTCCATGCAGACCCACAACTGCAAGATATGCCTAGCAGACAAGTCTCTTGTCCAAGGGAAGTGCACCAAGCCCCTGGCCCTCCAGATCACCAGAACCTCCTTCCAAGACACCAGAGCCTTCACAACCATCCCAGCTATTACCTATGACCACCACCTTATCCTTGAGAAAGACTGGCTCAATGACCAAATCTCAGTAATTGACTGGCCTTCTAACACTGTTTTGGCACTCACTACTGGATCTGCACACTGCCCCACCTGTCCCACCCAGAACTACTCTCAGCAATCCAGTTTGCCAACCTGCTTCACCAATCAGGACAAGCTCAAGGTACTGAAGAAGGAACTAACTTACCTCCTCAAGCACTCATGCATCCATGACTCTATTCCCTTTACAGCACTCATGTGTTCTTTGTCAAACAGAAGAACAAGCTATGCCTCATCTTTGACTACCATGTACTTAACAAGCTTACTGTCAAGAATTGTACACCACTGCCAAACATTCTGGAGTCCCTTGACTGCCTGTGCCATGTATGCATCTACTCCAAGTTTGATCTCACTACCAGTTACCACCATCTCCACGTCCCTCCTGACAACATCCACAAGACTGCTTTCTGCAATAAGCACAGCCACTTTGAATGGGTTGTCATGCCTTTTGGCCTTGCCCCCCCCCCTCTGCATTCCAGACTGCAATCAATGAAAAGAGTTTATTGATGGCTTCTTCACTACCTACATTGACAATCTCCTCTGCCTTTCTGAGAACCTCTCCAACCATCTCCTGCATAATGACAAGACACTCCACCATATGAATATACATAAACTACACATTTGCCTGCACAAATGTGCATTTCTCCAGTCATCTATTGAGTGGCTAGGATACCATTTCTCCCAATGGGCAATCTCAGTCCTGTCATCCCAAACCACCTCCATTTGCAATTTTGAAGAGCCAACAACCTACTCCGAACTCCACTCCTTCCTGGGCCTCATGACCATCATCCACCACTTTATCCATTAGCATGCTGCCCTTGTGGCCTCTTTTTTGGATCTCCTCTGAGATCACAAGGCTGGCCCCTTCGACCAATGCTGGAACAAAGACACCCAGAAAATCTTCACTGCAGTGAAATCTGCTTTGGCCAGACCAGAAAATCTGGCCATGTTTGATGCACACAAGCCCATCCACATCTCCACAGATTGGTCAGAACAAGCCATCACCGGCTAACTCACCCAGCCCAACTATGATAATGTTAAACAACCAATTGCTTACTTCTTGCATAAATATAAGCCTGAGGAATCCAAGTACCATTCATACATTTGCAAAATCCTTGCCTTAGTTAAACCCTCAGCACTTCTGCAACTACATCTATAGATCCAGTGGAATACTGTAGCTGATGCTCTGTCCCCATTTCACTTTGCTTCCAAAGCTTCAGTTCAGGTAGATCTCCACTCACAAGCCACCCACTCAAAATTACAGTTGCCAACCATCTCTGCACTCAACTTCACTGAACTCAAGATCACCAATGATCTTCTCTCTGATGTCAAAGACATGAGCACTACTGACCCCATATTTGTCAAGATCACAAAGTATCTGGTGAATCCTTCTGATCCCAACACTTTCAAAAATGACCCTTCAAATGCTCCCAAGGAAATAACCAGCCAGATAGCTTGTTACCAGTTGCACAACCACCATTTACTACTCAATAAGTCTCATGCCTGACTGTTTATTCCAGGACCTTTGCATACCACCATCATTAGGAAAGCTCACTCCTATGGTCCAGTCATCCACAACAACTGGGAATGCACTGCTGAGCATATCACCCACTACTTCCATTGGCCAAAGCTACATGCAGACATACAACACCTCATACAGACCTGCATACAGACCTGCAATGCCTGTCAGTGCCTTAAGATTGCCAGCTGCCTGCCATATAGCCTACTTAAGCCACATGATGTGCCCCCACATCCTTGGCACATGTGTTCCATTGATTTTATGACCAAACTACCCCTCACACAAGCTGGATATGATGCCCTCATTGTTGTCATTGACTCAATGACCAAGTGCACACGCCTTGTGCCCTGCCACACCACTTTGACTGCATGTGACATTGTGGATCTCTTTGAACACCACATCTTTCTTCAACATGGTATTCCCCTCCACTACATCTCTGACTGTGACTCCAAATTCACCTCCCACTTCTGGAAACAGCTCTGCCATCCACTCAATGTACAACTAAACATTGCCACTACTGCCCATCCTCAGACTGACAGCCAGACCAAACAGAAAAATGACAGGATTTTCCAAGCACTCTGCCACTCATCAATTACCAGCTAGATGACTGGGATCTCCACCTTGCCAAGGTTGAATTTGGCATCAACGACACTGTCAACTCTTCAACTGGCTACATGCCCTTCTTCCTTGAATTTGGCTGCCATTCATATTCCATTTTTTACATTGACTTTACAGTTTATTCTCCACTTTCCTTATGGGACCTCAAGGTTACCTACCAAGTTGCCAAGGACTGCATATGGGATGTGCAAGATTGTTATTCTGCTGTCTCCAATTGCCACTGCCACCATTCCCCATTCCAAGTCAGAGACCTTGTCCTGATATCTCTTAAGGATTTCAGGCCACATACATCCACTACTGTCCCACTGACAAGCTCTCAGATCAATACATGGGACCTTACAAAATCACTGGGCTCGTTGGAAACGCCCCTTCCTGCTGACTTGACATCCCAGATTTGTGGGTGTTCATAACATATTCCACCCAGAAAAATTGCAGACAGATCTACTACCACAACAAAAAATTCTCCCTTCTTGATACCCAGCCACTCAATCTCCATACAATTGACAAAATTTTACATCGGCATATGGGAAATGCCAAATTCTTGTCTCATGGAAGGACCACCCCAGTTTTCAAGTTGGCTTGACACAACTCCAGACCTTACTCACTGCCTCCTCCAAACAGAAGATCAAGAACGCAAACCTCCAAGCCTCAATTCATTGTGTACACTCTTGGAGGTAGGTATTACATAATGAGCTTTCCGGTTTCACCTGGATGATCCCCGATAAGGATCCAGCTGCAGTTTTGCATGAATCACGTATCTTACAGTGCTTATTTGATTTAGAAGGTTGAATGTTGCTATCATCCAGATATCTTAACAATTTTCAGGCACAAAAACGCTATAAAGAAGCAGTGTTTTTATTGAAATGAAGCATCAACTTCTGAGTATCTTCCCTTCCAATTCCCTATCAGAGATATTTGCTTACTCATTGCTTTTGACTAATTGTGTGTTCCAACCCTTTTGTATTCAAACTCCCACTCTCCTTTCCAATCTCATAACTCTAGCTTTTCAGTCGAATTTATTTTCAAGAATAAACTTGCGTCGCTTGAAGAAAGCTGTAACAGAACTTAAGAAGAGATTGATAGAAGAAACTAAACAATAAAGGCCCAGACATGCCAACACATATCCTGCCACTGGCACAAGAACCCTGCATACCCCATCAGGAAGATACATGCACTAAACACTAGAAAGAAAAAGAAACAGAAAACTGGCTGTTCTGGTTGCTGGACCAGGTCTGGAGAATAGAAGTAGAAGAACTGCAGAGACTAGTGGGGGAAAGGGTAGAAG
>MU614730.1:0-44120 GCA_025201725.1 Chytriomyces sp. MP71
TGCGGTCGATGTGGAGAAGGAGGCCATGCGCCAAATGATCGCATCGCTCCAAACCATGAACCAAATTGCCGAGCAACGAAATTATCTGCTTGAATCCAAGATTGGGCAGTTATTATCGGAAACTTCGTCCTTGAAAGGAATTGTAGCTGCCTTCACTGGAAATGGCTTGATGTTCCCCTCTTCGCAACCCCCGAACCAACCGGATCCCAATTCATCTCCGTTCCAATTGGATCCGACCTTGTTTCCCAACTCACAGTCATGGCTCATTGACGATCTTGGGTTGGGCGAATCATCTTCGTTCAATAACGTGGATTTCCCTCTCTTCAGCAACAAGAAACCCTCGTCCGTTTCCACCGGCTCCCCTGAATCCTTCACTGAAAGCACAAAGTCAGATGCCTCTACTTTATACGAGCTGCTGGATATGCCTGAAAGTAGTAGCCTCAACATCACATCGTTGTATGGTCCGTTTGACGTGGGAGATTCACGCGAGGAAATCAAGGCGGTGCCTTCTCTTCGAACTTTTGAGAAACCGGACCATATCTTTGATCTTATCATGGCTCAAGCAGACGCTTCTTGCCCTAAAGTTGTACGCATGTATTCCCTGCAAATCACCGGTTTCAAGTTCAAGATTTTGGACGCTTGCACGGTGCTCGACAAGACACGTGTGATTGAAATCATTGAAACTTTTAAAGACAAGAACTCAAAACGTACGGCTCATTTGTACATTGACGTCTCAACGGAGAGGGAGCCGATTGGACCAAAAGCTGAGGCCATTATTCAACCTCAGTTGTTGCCAGTCAGAGACGCCATGAAGAGTATTCCCTCACTCAGCACTGGCGCTGATGACTTGATGGATGAACTGTTGGGTAACTTCAGTATCAAGTGTACCATGAAAGAATTCGAACAGCCACCAAAAAACGACGAAAAATGCGATATGTTCGCAAATTACCTCGGCTTACATGTGAAGCTGCGAAACCTGTGTAAAACCAAGGAGGTACCTAGTTTGTTTCTATAGCTTTTAATTCTTCATCGCCTAATGACTCCTATTCATATTAGGAAAGGGCCGCCCTTATGCTCAACATGGAAATCGCGCGTGGACTGAACCATGATCTTGTGAATTACTGGTTGGAGAAGGCCATCAAGATGGAATCAGAATGAAAGCATCAATCAATTCTTTGTATTAAGTCAATAAAGCAAAAGAAGCAAAAGCGAAGTGCCACCAATTGCGCGTGCGGTCAAGCGATGCTGACGAATCGCCTTCAAGAAAGTGGGAATTTCAGTTCATGTACCGCGCCGAGCCCATCTGCACCAAAGCGCTCTATGACCCTTATGCGATGGGCACCTTTTCACATGGCTCCGCTGCACCGCATTCACCCTCCGTCCCTCTCATTGTCCACCCTCAAACACCGATGCCTGCTGCAACGATCAAACTCAAGCCCGGCCCACGACCGAAAGAAGAGCCCTCCATGGACAAGCGAGTGATGCAGAACCGGCAAGCGCAGCGGTCCCATCGTCAGCGCAAGGCGGAGCACGTCAAGAACCTGGAAACGGAATTGGCCCAAAGCCAGGCGGAGATCCGGACATTGAAGCTGCGCATTGCAGAACTTGAATTCAGTGTCGGTATGACGGGACCTGCGAGTGCAGGGCCTTCCGCGAGCCTTCCGGTGTCCCTGGTTGCCGCCCACGCAGGTGTCCAGCTGGCGTCCTGTGTCCATTGCGTTGCTTGGATGAAGAAGGCAAAACAATTGGAGGCAGAATGTTTCCGGATGCGTGCCGAGCGGCGCCAGACTGGGATTGGTGGTGCGGGCGGTAGGGGGGGCGTGCCGCAGCCTCATACCCTCATTGACTTCAGCTCGTTGAATCTCAAATCCGAGCCAATGCAGCCACTTACATCCACGCAGATTCCCACAGTACTGGCAATGCCAGACTCCATGAACTCGGGGGAGTTCTTTGAGATGGGAACCAACTTTTCCCACACATCCTTGAACGCCATGAGGTCTGGTATCCCACTTCTCAAGTTTACCAACAACCTGGTCAATCATATGCAACAGCAGCCTGGATTTTCTTCTTTTCCTGATACCCAGAACGTCTCCTCAAGCATCTCTCAACATGAAGCTTCGCTCGCGACAGCTTTAGACACGCAGATGATGGATGATTTGGCACCTTCGAGTGTGGATGCAGCCTCGTTGAAAGGGATGCCACTGCTCAAGTTTTCAACTCTGCATGGAAACGCGGGACCCAACTCGGCAAACAGCCTCTTTGCTCTGGATCCCTTGAACTTTGATTACGCCTTGCTGTAGAGAAACTCAATAATGATATTTTATCCTTTTATGCCAGACTTATTCAGGCCTTGGCGCACATGCGATTGGCCAAACACCACTTCTGAACAGTTTTTTGTGAAAGCGGGGGCAACCTCAGCGTGTAAACTTGTCAGACTTGGTATCCCCGCGTCGTGCAGAGCTTAGAAAACCCGAGACACAGCTCATCAATCGGTTCGTCAGCGCCAGTGGGCGATAGGATGCTGCTGATGGCCTCGCGCGCAGGTTGAAGCTCTCTGGCGCAATTTCGTGCGTCTTGGGCCAATTGATTGCGTTCAGTTATGGGAGGTGTCGGCGACGGGGAGCCTGAGTTTCGGTATATCTTACCATCACTTCAATCACGCGCGTCTGATCCAGATGCTGCAGGGAATCCAAGATCTTAAACTTGAAGATACAAAACTGCACCGAGTATGATTTGCGTGTATGATTTGCCACTTCGTCCAGGCTTTGGCCTGCGCAATGAACAAGTCAAACTGGTTGTCTGAGTTCCCATCAATATACTTGAGGCACGGAACCACCTCGACACCATCATAGGCGAAGTGCATGTCGAATGAGCCTTACACACCGTGACGGTGAGGCCACCAAAGTTACCGGGAGTCGCCGCACTCGACACAAGAACGGAATGCTCAATGTCGAGGAGATGGTTCAAAAGGGAGAGAAAGTCCTTCTGGTGTTTTAGGGGACACAGTTGTGAAGTTGAAACCATCGATCAGGGCAGGTTCCTTTATGAGCCACGGTGAAGAAACTGACAGGTCGGATACAATGTGGAAATCAAGACTGGATCAAATGCAAATGAAGACAAGGAAGGTCGGCCAGGCATGTGAACTGTGCAGTTGATTCCGTGTCCAGTGAGCCACCACCGACTTCAGCAAGCAGCGCTATGTTGGCAGCTGGGTCACGAGAGAGGTGTAACTTTTCTGCTTTTGTCCCCCGTGGCACCCTGTTCTCTGTCTGAAGGGGCACCACCCACTGACCTCCGAGTCGACGGACACTACTGGCGCGGGGTTCGCCTTGAACAGTCTGCCTCCTCGGCTTCGAGTTCGGAGACTTAGTTTTTCTTTCGCTCCCTGGTGGCACATTTAGCTGGTGAAACCACGGGCATAGCTGGGACAAGAGAGAATCAATTTGCGCCGATCCTCGCGCATCTGCTGTGATCTCCTGTCACTCTCGCGGCGATTCATCGGCTTGCGTCCCGGTTTGGCCCACGTCTTCGGACCGCTGGCGCCTTACGAGTTGCCTCAGCCGCATTTACTCGCGGCTGCGCTGGCACGCTTCGGCTGAGGGCTGCGGCGGCTCAGACATAGCCTCGTCGCAATCGGAGTCTCTGCGGATGCTGCAGCCTGCGAGCGTATTCGGGTTTCACCGCTTAGGTTTCACGGCGAGCTTTTTTTTCGGATTTGTCATCTATCTGACATCTCGAGTCCGTTCACTGTCGCATCTCGCCAGTCCACAAGATACCGTATCGAAAATGTACAAACTACTTTCATTGTTATGACTTCTGCACGTCACTCAACAGCTCGTCCATTACTTTCTTGTTGGCTTGCCGGAACATTTCCATGCACAGCATAAAGTTCGTTCGGTCCGTTTCCGTCGCACACAAACCTTGCAGTTTGCTGTAAAGTCCTACATTAAGCTGAATGCACCACAAATCATCCCAAAACATTATTCACCTTGAAAGCTCAAAGAGGGCGAAAAACTTATCCTCCCGTTCCTCCTTGGAACAGGTCAAATGCGACGCAAAACACAGGCACAGCTCCTCCACAAGCTCACTCGCGCCCCTCAAGGATGGAATCGAGCTCACAGCCTCCTTGAAAGGCTGCAGCTGCGCGTCTAACTGGCTCAAGGACGCCCCGCCCGCGTTCCCAGACCGTTTTTGCACGAGCTTGCGCGCATCATGCGTGCTGTTAAGATGCAAGTGATTCAAGTGCATACGATTCTTTGTCTTGAAGCGCTCAATTATTTCGATACATTTCTGTTTGTCAATTAGATTACATTCATCTAGAATCTTGTATTTGGATGAGACAATACGTTTGTAGTAGCTTTTGATGGTCTTCTTGTCAGAGAAGTGAGACTGCGTCTGCGAACGTTGCCCAATGCCGAAGTCACCAAAATGAACCTATGCGAATACAAACAAGAAATCCCACTCACAACAAATAATCCTAGCATTTCGTCCACATGCTTTGAATTTGAAAGGGAAGATAGTGCCTTGAGTTCCTTCTGAGTTTCATCCACCTCGAAAGGCCCATAAAGTTCCGCCGCCGTCTTTTTGCTCGAGATTCCTTCCATAATTTCTTCAAAGATGGAGACATCGAACCAATCCTCGACGGAGCCTGAGGGTTGCGCTGTGCCCCCGGCGGCTGAGAAAGTGACGGGGGCCAAGAACGACCACAAGTCCAAATCGGTCTCCTCAAAAGAAAAAGCGGGAGTTGCGGACGCAATCTTCCAATTCGAACCCTCTGCCACCACTGGAAAGGGATGTTGTATTTGCTGCAGTGGGGTCTGACGTGACGGACCCGCGATGGGAGTTGACATAACAAACGATGGATTTGGGGATGGTCGTGCTGAAATACTTTCAGCCTGCAGCTGGACGAGAGCAGCTGCCGTGGCAATGCAGGATGGGTTTGAGCAGGGAAGGGTGGGTCTTCGCTCTGCCGCGGGCCACCCCGCGCTGGCAGCGAGTGCGTCAGTCAGTTCCTCCACCTTCTTTTCGAGCCCTGTATTCATGATTGAGTTTTGAGTATTGATCGTGCCCAATACAACTTAGGGGAAATGATAAGCTCAGGGGAAATGAGGGCGAGGTATCGACCTGCCACATACTCCCGATGGCGCATGCGTGAGACCCGCTGCGCCTCCCTGTTCAATGTCTCCGCTTAGCCACCACAAAGCGCGCACCGAATGCAACCACTGGAACGCAACCTGTTTTGCATTGTTCGCTTCGACGACGCCGGCGTCTCGATTCGCCGCGGCCCGCGCTTCCCGCTCCCGCCCGCGCTTTCAGAGTGGACATCTTCGGAATGACCCGATTCGGCATCGCTGGATCGGGCTCGCTTCGCTGATGGATGCATTCGATGGAGGCGCTGCCGGGCCAGAAAAATGTGAGTCAGGGAGAATTGTCAATATACAAAGGATTGCCGAGAATTCCTGGTCATGAACAGCGACTCAGAGACTGCCGTGGAAGTGCAGCAGCACGATATGGGTGCCATGGACGCGTCCATGGACAAAGAACTTATCAGGGAGGCGGCTGCTCTTCGGAGGACAACACAAAACAGGTTTGGCTGAAGTAAGCTGGTTTAACAAAACAACTCAAACCCATTTGTACCCTGTAAAATTATACGACTCATTTAAGACTGGCGCAGCGTGCATACAGAGCGAGAAAAGACAACAAGATTCGTGAACTTGAACTTCGCGTCGCTCAACTGCTCTATGCCCGACGGAATTGCCAATGCCCCGCCGCATCCGAACCGATCAAGGATCTAGTCCTGCTCCAAAATTCCATGAGTGCAATAAGGGCAGGATCTGCCCCAAACGTATCAGAATTCTTGGCGGCCCTCGAAAAACGCAACCAAGAACTGAGTTACGAAAACAACCTTTTGAAAAGAGGTCCATCACACCATCGTATTGTTCCACCACCTCCACCTCCATCCACCTTCCATCCGCCATATCATCCACATTCTTTTCACCCCGTGGGAGAAAAATCGCATCAAGAATTTGCCTTTCATCCCCCCACGTATTACGGCGTTCCATTCGGCGTTCCATTAACTCAATTGCACCCGCCAACCATGGTACCTGCAGCACACGCAGTATCGTATTACCAGCAAGATCACAACCTTGTAGCCATGGCCCCAACACCAAGCAGCGCATACCAATGTCCTGCTCCAGTGCCGGCTCCTGCAGAAGCGACGTACACGCCACAAATGGTGCCTGCCATGTCCGCAACGCCTGAAGCTCCTGAGCCAATGATGGCGTCCTTGGGGCCTAAATTTCTCAGTTCATCTGCATGTGACAATGATAAGAAGGGGCTCCTCTTATCAACCTCCGCAACCGTGTCATGTTTTCAGAGAATTCATTCCTCACCCCCCAACACGGCCAACGCGGCTGCCAACGCGATGCATGAAGAGATGAGACCTCAGAAATGTGGGATCTCCATGCTTTTAGACGCATAGCTTGGTCTCAACTTTTCCTTCCTTGCACAAAACAACAACTTTATGGGACTCTTTCTCTTTTGTGTTCAGACGTAACGATCTTCTTCCAGAAAATAGTAATGGAAGAATTCTGTCTCATCTCGTCGCACAACGGGCGATGGGCGGCGAACGTCAAAGTCACCTCCATATTCCATTTTCCGAGAACGACATCCCGCCCAGACGAACGTAGATGGCTGACAACAATTATCATGGAGGACGAGGCGGGGGTGCGCGACGTATACGATCGCTGCGGACCTGTGGGCGGTCGTGGAGGGTGGAGGCGGTGGAGGGGAGCGGCGATGGCCCTACACTGGGAGGAAGAGACGGTAGCCGTGGTGGATCGAGTGTTGGAGACCCTGGCGGACGCGGTAGTGGGGTGGCAGAGGCCGCCCACGTGAGGACTCCCTCCCTTTGAGTTCAACATGGAAATTCACGGACATCATGGCTCGGTTGTGTCCCGTGCGTCTCGGCAGCTGTGCAGATGACTTCTTTGTGCAGTGGTAAAAAGGTGCACGCCTCCATCGATGTCATGAACACAGTCTATGACGGCCCGACGCATGCGCACGCTCCCAAGAAGGTTCCCTTTCAAGAAGCAGCCAAATCTTTGACCGTCTCATTGGCCAATGAAGGAGAAAGGATGGGTGGTCCATCAAATAACTTCAATCTTTCAATCTGTTCTGTCATAATTAAATTTAGGTACGCTTCATGCTACGCCGTGCCCAAGCTCCTCGTCTGGAAATCATCAACCAACTCCGAATAACCGCGAAGGGTCGTCGCCCCGAGCCTTCTTCAATGAAGGAGTTGGCGAGGCCCAGGTTTTTGAGGTAGCGCTTCAGGTGGTGCTCCTCAAGATAGCACTTAGAGACTGGCGCTGGAAATTGCAAGATTACATTCTTGGTTGTAAACAAGCGTCACTCACACCGCTTCTTTGCCCAAGATTCCCGCGAGGTTGATAGAAAGGGTAACTTGATGGCGGGAACTGTGATTGACTCCGGTGAGCTATTAGGTTCTTTGGCGCACGTCGTTCTTGCTAATGTATTTTCTACTAGGTGTCACTCATCCCTTCGAGTTCGATTTTTTCCTTAACTCTCACCAGGGACTGCAAGGAACGTCCCGCTCTGCTCACTACCACGTCCTCTACGATGAAAACAACTTCTCCTCTGATGACCTGCAGGAAATCACATATCGTATGTGCTACCTGTTTGCCCGTGCTTCGCGCTCTGTTGGAGTCGTCCCAGCCGTCTACTATGCCCACTTGATGGCCTACCGTGCTCGTTGCTACCGCCCTGGTGGTCTTCAATCGTCGGAGCTGGCGGGCTATAGCTCGTCGAGCGGGATAGACAGCGCCGCCATTGACGAGTTTGAGGAAGTCACGGAGCAAATGCGCAAGACCATGTTCTTCACTTAAGGTTGTTCCTTCATTGTTAGGCGGGGTGAGGTGTAGTCTCGTGTTGCGTTTTCTTCTTTGCTGCCCCTCAATTTCGTGAAGCTTTAGCTTATGCAGTGGAATAAATACCCCATTGGTTTTGATTGCATTGCATGAGATAAGCAGGCTGATTGAGAAAATATCATTGTGGGAGAACGGAAATCGAGAATAACGGATACGTCGACTGGCTTCGTCTGCATCGTATTGTTGCACGTGGGAAAACATGCCGCCAAACCCAACCTCTTATTTACCGTTCTGATGTAGATGTGAGCAAGGAAGATAAACCGAATTTATGATAGGGAGCGCCTTTATTGGAGCCAAAAGACGAAGCCGCCAATTCAATTTTCAGCGAGGACCCCTCATCTCCTCCCTCCGTTTTGCGAAAACGATTGATGGCGCGGCGGAGACCGGGCTCCGGACCGAGACGAAGGGTGGGAGGGCCGGGCTCCTGGTGCAACCAGTGGGAACGACACGCGCGATGAGAATGCGGGTGGCGGCGGCAACAGAGGCGACGCGGTGCGGCTATCGTATCCGCTACCTGGCGGCAGTGGAGGTGGAGGCTGTTGGCCGCTGCTGCCAGTGCTGCGAGAATCGAACGAGCCTGTAGGTGGACCAGAAAACCAAGCGCCACCCGGTTGCAAAGGGGGCGGAAGGGGAGGGTTCGGCTGGCGGTGCTGTTGTTGTAAAGGCTGTGGTACCGGAGGATCAAAGCGGGGTTCGAAAGGGGGTGGTGGGATGTTTGACGGGAAGGCTTGTTTTTGGTCGAATCTGGAAAGCGGGGGTGGGGGTGGGGGCGGTTGGTGATGCTTAAATTGCTGATTTGATGGAGCTTGCCGCTGCTGGCGTTCCACGATGATTGGAGTCCTTTGATCAAAAGAGGAGGAGTATTGCGGTTGCTGCCTTTGCTCGTAATAAGACTGTTGGTTGTGATGAGCATGTGACTGTTGATTTGGGTGGCGTTGTTGTTGCTCAAAGCGAGATGATTGCCTTTGATCATAAGAAGATGACTGCCGTTGATCGTATGAAACTTGACGAGGCTCAAAATTCCGTTGCTGATGCAGTTGGTCATTGTAGCTGGATGACGATGAGAAGCGCTTTGACGCATATTCATCTTGCGGAAAAACTCGTTTCAGGGAGGCAGATACCCCTAAGCCACTTCGAGGGTGGTGCACGTGAGATGGTGCTTCCAAAAACTGAGTTTGCGGAATATGAGGGACAATTTGTGGAGGCATCGGCGGTGGTTCAACTATATTACACAAAAATGTTAGAAATAACCGCCTGGTCATGACTTCTTCGTGTCTCAAACCTTCGGAAAAAATGCGGCGTTGAATAAGTTGTGTTAACTCAGCCTCCAGTTGGTTTCCGATATTACTCAATTTCAACAAATCAATTCCGACAGCTGGGTCGTGGAGCCAATCTGACTGGCGAAAATGCTGAATGACTTGCAAACAAACGTCTATTTTGAGGATTATAATTCGATTCCGTGAATGCCGCCCCTACTCACCAATAACTCCGGTCAACCTACAGAAGTAGTGTTGAGCAAACGCGGGAACAAGCACGGCCGGCATCGCTTCGCAGTCCATCAAGCGAGAGGACAAGTACAAACAGGCGAAAGCTATGAAATGTGCTGGATACTGAATGGAAACAAGAGTGTAATAACTTTCGTCAGCCATGAGCCAGGCCTTTTGCGTGACTTCCTTCGGTACTGTGGACTGTGTGAGGCAGCGGGAAACGCGAATAGAAAAACACACCGCCAAACAGCTTCGCAAACTGGACTACAATCTTGTGTGCTGTCTTGATTTGGTTGAAATCAAAGCATACGGACTCGAGCATAAGCCGCTCAATGTGAATTACGCGCCGCTTCTGCTCCTCCACCTCCTGTGTTTTGAAATTGGCTTAAGCTTGGTAGACAAGAAAGCATTGAAGTACGAACTGGTGAGTCGTACTCGAGATCCTTGTCTCCAGGCTCCTTCAGTGTGCTGTGCAGGCCTAAAATAAGGTCGCGCGCCTTCTTGACAGTCTCTTCAACCTTGCATGCCACAAACACGCTTGCAATGACAAGATCGACGTCGGCAACAGGCTCGCTAAGAGCAGGTAGTCTTATAAGCCCCTGCGCCCTCACCAAATGGTGAACGCAAACCTGTCCGTAGCAAACTGGAACGCAGCGAACCGCGACAAAAGCATCAGCGCAGATGACTTCGTTGCGTACGGGAACCCCATCCGCTTGCACAGGCGGACAGCGAGCCGTGCGAGGCCGATCCGCCTTTGCTCAAACTGACCCTGCGCTGCCTCGTCACGTGTCTTGGTATACAGCCTGCTGTCCACACCGCCCTCGCCACTCGCTCGTGCATCAAATAGTGCCGCAGAGGTGAAGTACAGCGGTGAAAAGATTTCAGGCTCGTCCTTCATTTCCATCATGGTTTTGGACCACCCTTTTCACTTCCCCCTCTCCTTTTCTCATACTTAGGAAGTATCTACAATTAATTTTGGTAGAGCAGTACGGCAACATCAATTCTACAGGTAAAGTGACGTTAATTGGCGAACCGAACTCGTCACCGTGAGGTTGCGGCTCAAGGAAGTTCCCACCAGCGAGCCTCACCCTTTCACGCCACCCCCTTTGGTCAACACCGACAACACCGACAAAGGAAGGGTTGGTACATCCATAGTAGCAGCTGAATTGGCCGGACGTTCCGAGAAAGTCGCTGAGGATGGGGACGGAGGCATCGCTTATGACCATGCCATAAACAGTCCCTTGATTTTATTTGCATGCATTAGCGCAGGCTGAGCCAGTAAGGCTGGCAGATTCAAAAACGACTGATGGCAGTTGGCCAGGCCAAGATACACAACCGACGTTCAACACTCGTGTGCGACATTATGTTACAGAGTTGCTTCATGGGAATCTTGGAGGGACGCCATCCGAAACTGAAACAAAACAGTTGTGAAACCATTATTGCCAAACGAATTTCGTTAAAATTGAAGTCGTGACCGAAGAAATCGATGCCCCCGTGAATGCCAAGGGGACCCAAATCTCAGTTTTGGATCCATTTTGTTTCTCGTTGTTTTTCATCCCAAAAAACATTCAGTTTTTTAAAGGTTGGAATCTAAGGAGTTATCCACGACATCTCGCACTTTTCTAACGAATGTACACAATATTTATAAGTGTAAAAACAGTTGTTATCATTGCTTCACCTCTTAATTCTTTTCAGTGGCGAGGGGGATCAAGCAATAACTACATCGATTGTGACCACCTCGGCGAGCTCCAAAATTCGTTGTTTCCCATTAGCGATGCTTTATTAATAAAGAGTGTATTTAGCACGTTTGTGCCTTTATTCCGAACTCTGTTCCAAGAAAATTTTATGCTTTCCAAATGTCAAAAACGCCTACAGAAGAACTTTTGACGTGGTGCGTACCGGACTGGCTGTGCGTGGGAGTCGGGTGTTTGAGAAGGAGATAACAGAACAGACTCTGAAAGGCTTTCAGGGGCTCATCGAATGCTTTTGCACACCCAGTATATAATCAACAACCAACTCAAACTAATACGTACAAGGGAATCTGATGTAACCATGAGGTGACCAATTGCCTCGTCATATGAATGGATGAACAATCCCCCCTGTCCCTATCTGCTATCTAGAGGAACCACAGCCGAGGGAGCGAGTGGGCTTTGCATTATCAGCCGAAAAAGCAAACCATGTTAAGCCGGCTTTAGTTTGACATTGTGAACGAGTATAGTAGGAGCTTTGGCATAAGTGAAACACCTCGTACTCTTTATGTAATTCAATAAGGTAGGTCTGGTCGTCATGACCACCTTCTAGCTTAACACAGTGTCATGCCATGATCTGGGCTGAAGGCATGAAGATAACACAGGTTCAAAGAGGGGGCGTCAGGAGGACAGAAATTTACTGTCGAAAACAAGGATGCCGTTTCCTCCAGCTGAATATTGGATGCAAATGGCGCGGCGAGGCCTGGCTGGGATCAGTTCTCTCACTTCGCCAAACGGAACGACTCCGCGCCGAAGACTGGTTCCGTCCCATCTGATCACTGCTGTAACAATCTGCTTGCTCGCGCTTTCACGTTGGCTGAAATTGCACGACCATGCACTCTGCCGAATCAGCCGCGCTGGTTCGCCGAACCCGGCGGCGGCAGAGCGAGCCTAGCGCAGACGAGGCAGGGAACGCAGCGACGGACGCGGACGTGGGTCCCGAGAGGGGCTCCGCGGCTGCTGGCACGCGGGTGACGAGCGAGCGGCGGGCCGAGCAGAACCGACGAGCGCAGAAGAGTGCGTGAGCGTCACGCCGCAACCTTGTTCCACGTACTTACACGCGAAGGCCGGAATGCGCCGCAAACAGAATACCAGGCAAGGAGGGAGGCGCGCTTGCGGGTTGGTTTTCACTTCCCAGGCCGTCAACATTTGAACCCCTCCCCCCCCCACTACTTCTCCCCACGGCCCCATTCATCCTATCCTCTCTCTACCAAACAAAACCTGCAGCTGATAAGCTGCGCAAACAGGAGCTCGAGCACCGCTTTGCGCAGGCGTCTAACGTCAGTGCTGCACTGGTCACAAATGCGAAAGCAACTACCGCCGCGAGCAAAGAACACGGGAGTCGTAGGGCCGTACTTCTCTCGCGCATTGCACAGCTCGAGGACGAGCACAGGTCCCTCCTAGTTCACTTAACAGAGTGCCCCCGGAAAGTATGCCAAGTCGACCTCAGATTCGAGGAGGTGCCCGGCCTTGCCATCGCTCATGAGCGACTTTGCTCCATTCCAAGCTTCATAAACTGTGGCCATGTCGTCCATGCTTACTGTCACGCTGTCTATGTATGGATGATCGTCCCTTCTTCGCCACCTCATACCACCTCTTGCAGCTACTGCAAACAACTGCCACTGGACCCGTTCCTGCGAAACGTGAAGAAATCTTGGAGCGTGTTCAGGCCATGTATGGTGCCCATGCTGCTATGCAGGAAGCTTGCATCAACTCAGAAGATAAGGCAAATATGCTCGCCATAATTGACGCGTCCAAAAAAGCCAATGCTGAATTTGTGGTAAGCTAAACGTGTTGTGTTATCTTGTGTTCGTTTTTTTAATGATTCCATACTGAGGCGGGACTGCTCAGCATCATGAAGCAAGCAGCCGCGTTGCCTATCGCGTTGCCTATCGCGTCGCCTCTGGAAACGAGGGTCTCAGTCACTCCGGCCATTGATGGTTTGCTTTCAATGAAGGAATCACCTCCAGCCTTGCCAGCGAAAGGCACCACGACCGAGCCAGTCAAACTGCTCTCTCGTTCAACAAGGTCCACCACCAACGCCACATCATTGCATATGCAATCTAGCGAACCAGCGTTGTCAACATGTTCAGACATTGATGGCTTCCGCGCCGGACTTCTTCAGATCCCGTCCCTCAAGTCTCACACCAGTGACGTGGACGAAATGGTGGAGAGCCTCAAGATGCTTCAGCTGCATGTGAAATATGGTAATGAGGCGCAGGACGTGACGACGGAGAGTGTCAAGCAATCTGCGTTGATGCACCGGGTTTTAGATTATATTGACGAAGGGGATCGTATCCCGTTCCAGATGGTGTTGCTGGAGGCACGGCGCGTGAGCATGCGGAGATAAACCTCTTCTTTCCTTTCATTCGAAAACCCCAACATGGCGAGTCACGAAGCTCGCGACAATGACACTGAAAGCGAGTCTGCACGCCATTCCGATCACGACAGCGGCAGCGAAGGAGAACGGGAAGATGAAGCTGGCGGAGGTGCGCATGGGTCGCAGCGAGACCGCGACCATGACCAGCGAGAGCGGAGGAGGCACCAGAACAGGATTGCCCAGCGCAACTACCGTAAAAAGAGACAGGCGCGGCTGAAGGTGCGCATCCGGATTTTCTACACTCAGTCACTTCTCATCACTGAGATAGGAGCTTGAGCGGAAGCTGGCGGAGGCCCGCGCGATAGTTCCAAGATTTGCACCCGTACCACCCGTTCCCGCACAAACAAACCCTACACCGGAACAAGCCGTATATACCACCGTGGAAAGAGACTCGTTAATGGCACGGCTGGAAAGTCTGGAACGGGAGAACGCAGAGCTCAAGAAGCATTTTGCTTCATGTCCCTCACTCGCAAGTCACACGCGTTCGGAACAAGACGCGCGCTTCCATCCTTATCACAACCAAGGCTATGCACCTTCTTATTATCCATATTCTTCGGTTCCAGGCGTTCCTCCAGCTCCTTTCGGGGTTCCTTCATTTTCACCACATCCTCACCCTGTTACATTTCATCCTTTGCCTCAAAGCTACCCCGATTATCCTTATTATGGTCCGATGTCACTTCATCCAATTCAAACTCTAACTCAAGTCCCACCACTGGTGGCTCATGTGGGCATTCATGCAGGAGTCCACTACCCTTTTTCCGAGCCTCCCTTAACGCAATTACGACGCGATTTGAAATCAATTTCGGACTTATCTTTCAGACCTGAACTGGTTGATGCTTATGTCGACGGTGTTGAGGTATTTGTACTCTTGCCTTGGGCATGCCTCCACCAATCTTTGCAGGCTCTTTTGGCGCCAATGGCAGATTCTGCAAAAGAGATGTTACTTCCGAAAATCTTCAATGCAAAGAACGCTCTATTGGACGCGATCACGGAACCAGAGAAAAGGACTCGAGCCATTGGTACAATTGATGAAGCGCGAAAAAGGAATACCCAATATATGGTGCGACATCTGCATAATTCCATTCTTTATAGGGACCTAATCGCGTATTGCAGCAACCTGTTTTGGCGATCGCAAACAAGGCGTCCATCCCGAAAACGGATCCTTTATCCAATAAGACACTGCGTTCTGTGAACTCCCAAACATCCGAAGAACCAGACGTGGATGGAAAAATAGCGCAATTCTCGAAATCCGTGGATACCCTGATTTTGGAACCCTTGAAGCAAGTCCTTTCACTGCAAAACAGGGAAAATGAGGTGAATGAATTGGTGGATTCATTTAAGATGATAAAGATTGCCCTCAAATACGGTAACGGGGAATCGCCCATAGCGGCCATGGCAAAGCATGGGATCCTTTTTCACCGACTGCTAGATGCATGCGAGGGAAATCAGGACGATGCGAGTCGCGTGCAGAGTCTATGGGACAAAGGCCGACAGATTTGAGTAGAATCCAGAAATTTTGTGGAAAAATTAATTGCAAATTGGAATCAATGCACCAAGACCTTCGAGTGTAATAAAGACAAGAGCATAAATGCAGTCCGACGAATGCAGCTCAGAAGGACGGCGGCATCAAAGCACGGCGCGTTTGATTTTGCGGAACGTCTGTTTAGTCGGTGAGACAAAAATTTTACGAGATCGCTTTGACATAACACTCATCTTGTTGATTCCGATTGTAACACCATTCAGGTTTGCTGGTTTGTTTGCTGAAATAATCACTCGCATTCATTGATACTGTGGATACTCGTCCTTGCGGATTCTGAATCGGAGGACAGGCACTGATATTGCGTATAGACACGCTGCGGAATTGATTTGATAGATTTTGCAGCATCGCACGCAGATAGTCTTCGTAAGTTATGGATGCAAGTGCAAAAATGTAGTATGTGTTGCGAGGGGTATTTAAAAACGTAACAAAGGAAGCAACAACATCAAACTGAATTTGATTATCATTTGTTTTTCCCATGTATGAATCTTAGACAACAGTATTCCTAAAAGCGGGCCATATTTTAGTGTTACTTCCAACAACACGCATGATGCGACGATGCCCAAAAATAGACACCCGGTCTGCAGCACGCGCACTACTAAATTTACCTTGTCAACCTGTGTTGACAGGGGAAATTCAAGAGACTTGAATCAGGTTTGGCGAATTCCATGCCTGCAGAAGAAAGGTTTGGGAATTGACTTGGATTGACATACTCTCATTCGCATGTCCACTCAACTCCACCCTTGCAGGTAGTGCCAGGGAAACTGAGAGGTGGCCATGGGCTACCACCTGTGGTGAAAATGGCTCAGGAGATTAAAAATACTTTCGAAAATTTTAGCAATTCATAATAATTATACGTTTTAGGCGGAAATGGAATTGGCATCCGATTCAGATGATTCAATTAATTGATTTAGTATGTTAACTTTTCAATAAAAAAAAAAAAGCAAGATGTGAGTTCATATCTTTCGTTCTTCAACAAACACCTGCATCATAACTAAAGTTACGCACTCAAAATGATAAAGCCACGATACACCTCGACCACACTTGTAACCCATTTGCGAACAACGAGACACTTGAATCACCTCCAGTCAGTTTCCACAAGCATTCCCCGAAGTTCAAGCTCTTTCTTGATTTGCTCTTCGACTTGAAAAAAGTTACTGGCAGCAAAAATCATATCGTTGAGCGACTTGGGCAAGGGGTATGTGTCGAGTTCTTGTCAAGTGTTCTGTAAAAAGAAAGGCATATGAGCTACCCGTCACATGCCAATTCATCTAGTGTCATCTTTTCGTCCGATGCTCGGGTATACTCCTCCAAGTTTACAAGAAAATAACCATATCATCTGATTTCCACTCACGAATATCATGCCACTTGCGTGACTGTGGGCTTGTTTCCGATGCGGAGCATGTTCTTTGCACCTGCCAGGAAGCGTCTGAGATGACACCAGACCCTGAGGGTCTGCGCCTGCTCCTTGACCGAGGTTGTTGGGGATTACTCTCTGATGATTGTGATTAAAAGCTGGTGCAGCTGGCTCGCGTCCATGTGCAAGCATGTCATCGGCCACCTACACCGAAGTTGATGGCGAGATGTTTGTTGTTGTAGCAACCTCTGACTTTCTGGGATCGCGGCGCCTGCGCCCGTAAACCCGAGCGCTCTTTGCGCTTTTCTCTGAATGAGCCGAGGACGTTGACTTGCGCGGGACAGGTTCAGAGAGTGGTGCATCGTGTTGGCTTGGTTGGTGTTTTTGTTCGCCACTCTCTATCGCGAGGGGACTACCAGTTGCCACTGTGTCAGCAACATGTCCGCTGTTCATAACAGGCCCAGCAGACGCCACAGCAGCATGCAACGCATGGCCCTGCGTGAGCGCTGTGAACCACTTCTTCATGCGGGGAAATCCACATCGTCAATTTGGGCCCTGTTTGAACAAAAGCAATTCAAACCCAGACTAGGAAGAAAGTGAGGGGGACACACACCCATGACCTGAACTCACAACTCTCCGATTCTTCCAAACCATCAATGCATTATCTACGCAAAAAAAAGAATAACAACTACGACGAGCCTTGTTTGGCTTGCACCTCCTTCAACCACTCATCCATAAAGCGCTTCCTCCCCTCACGCACAATCTCGGTCGCAAGCATGAACCGCGACCGATCCTCCTCCGTTTTGCATTGCTGTTGCAGCTGGTTTGACAGCCCAATCATTTGGAAGTATTTGTCTTCCTTGTCCGTTGGGTCAGCCGTTGTAATTTGCGTTATCACGAGGTCGCACAATTCGTCAATCAGGGACTCGCACTCGGACGAGTTGAGCGACGGAATTTGCTTCACGGCCACGATAAATGGTCGCATTAATTCAGGTAAATCCCCTTCAGCAGCGCGCGTGTACTTCATGGATGGTTTCACATACTGGTTCTTGGTGCCCATGGCTGAGAGTAGATACATATGGTTCTATCATGTTGGTCGATCACATTGAGAAGCACGTCTCTGATGGGCGTAAGGTCCATTATTCACACTCACAATGTGTTGCCGGTTTCGTCCCTTGAATGTTTCAATCTCTTCAATCACAGACTGCCGGTCAATCAAATTCAATGAATCCACAAGCTTGTTCTTGGTCATGATCACACGCAGCAAATGCTTCTTGACCACTTTGGGATCCGTAAAGTTGGACGCAGCCTTTACATTCGCAAATCGAGTCAGCGCTTGTAGGCTGGCTCACATCACAAACTGGAACAAAAAGAAACTAAAACATACCACAAAGGCATCCAGCACATCATCCACATGCTTGGAATTCTTGAGAGACGGAAGCGCCTTGAGCTTCTCCCTTGTATCTTCAAGCATAAAGGGCCCATACAGTTCTACAGCTGTCTTTCCAGCGTTGAATGACGATCCGCGCCGCGACTCGGATATCTTCGGCTTCACCTCGTCAATCCAATCATCCATTGACGCTGAGGTGGAAGGGCTCGGATTCACAGCATAAGGCGCCGCGGAGCTCTCGCGCGAGCCACCACTCCCACCGCCACTTCCGAAAAAGCGCGTCACAGGTGTCAGGTGGGAGAAGCCGCCATCCGGCTGCGGAGAAGACAAGGTGGGCTGCAAGCTAAGAAAGGCGGGTCCAAACAGGGAATCAAAGGGATCTTGCTTGAGGTACATTTGGTTTTGGAGGGAGAGTGAGTCCAAGTCGAGTGCCATGGCTGACGAGACGGAGTTGTTTGAGGTTGCGTCCATGCTTTGTGCAGCAAAGAGGGCAAACTCTTGGTTGAAAAGTTCCTGTGAAAATGTGGCTGGCGGTGTTGCGGATTTGTTGTTGGCCTCCTGCCTCAGCTGATGCAGTTCCTGTTCGAGAAGGTGGTTTCTCGCTACCAGATCGGCGTTCTTGATGCGTTCTGCTGCACACGATGGACAATCTCCTGCGGTTAAGGAAGAAGCCAGAGCTGTGGCGGAGTGGGGCATCGAGTGTGCCTGAACTGGATTTGCAATGAGGACAGCACCGGTGGCTGCCGCCTCCCCATCGCCTTCACCGAGTCGCTGCCTGAGCTCCGCAACCTCCGTCTCTAGCTTTCGCACGTACGCTTCCTTTCTCTCTCGGTACGCCTGCAGCACAAGCATGTACCCTTAGAAATGAACGCAATGTCGGAAAGACACACACCCGCTGCGCGTCCCGGTTCTGGCCCGCACGCTTCGTAGGCGCTGGCTCCGTGATGAACTTGCGGCCTGCACGACCTTTCGGCTTGGTCCCAGGCGGCGTCGTCACACCGGATCCACCCGCCTCACTCCCACTGTCGCCGGCGCCGGAATACATACCGCCCGTAGCAGAGGAGAGCGTGTAGGTCCGCTTCGCCGCGTGCTGTTCTAAGCCGTAATCGTCGGCCATGATGCGTGGAAATGACTTCTGTGCAACTTTCGCCTGATTTAGGTACGCGCGATCGCACAAAAGCCGAACGCAAGCATCATCACATCTCCCCACCTTCGAAATCATTAGAAATCAAAATAAATACTAAGAATGTCACAATAACTCGAGTAAATTTCCCGACATGGCCTTATTTGATAGGACGAGATCAAACATGTCATTCTGCGTCCAGTGTTACTTCCCACAAGATGGCATGTGATAAGACTCAACTGCAACGGCTTTTTCCTTCTCGCGCGCAATCTCGGTGGCGAGGATGAAATCAGCCTTGTCCTTTTCGGTCGCGACTGCTTGCAATCGATTGAAACAATCTACTAGACCGAAGATGAGAGCCTCCCGTTCCGTCTTGTCATGGCAGCTTGCTTGACACTGTTCGAGAACGTGTCAAATCGTTGCAGAAAGAAAACCTGAGAACAGCTACCCACCCAAAACATGACAATCAAGTCCTCAACGAGATGGGATGACCCCTGAAGAGAAGGAATCGATTTGGCTGCGTCTAAAAACGCTTTCGATTTCGCCAATAGCTCTTTACGCTCCTGTCGCTTTGGGAGCTTCAAATGCCGCACACCGTCCGCATCCAAGTCAGTCGAATAGTTTGCAGAGGATGAGCTCGTCGCGGTTGTGGCGTAGTCGACGGTGGTGTGGGTTTCTTCCACCACTTCCTTCATTGTGTGCTGATACATGAAGGAAATATGAGTTCGATTGCGGTCTTTGCACGCTTCAATGATTTCAATTGCATGGCGCCGCTGCTGCATGGTTTCGCAGGCGTTCATAATCTTGTAGCGCGCCGCAATGATTTTGAGCACAATGCGCTTGATGAGCCGCGGATCCTCGCATGAAGCCATAGTATAAAAGTGATCGCAGAGGCTGTCCACGTATTTGCAAGTGGCCATCGCGCCGCCCAGCGCTTTCAGCGAGTGTCTGCATTCCTCCACCTTCTGCGGGACACCAAACTGCAACTCCGCGGATTCAACGGCAGCGGTTTCCTGCGGCGCAGATCCTGACGCGCTCTGCGCGAGTTCCTTCAAGATGTCGCATTCGACGCGCAGGCGGCGGTTGTCAGCTTCCAGGGCGGCGCAGGTCGCGCACGGCTGTGATTGCGGCGGCGGTGGCGGTACCCAGGAGGGCGGATGCTGGTTCTGCACGGCGGTGAGAAGAGTCTGGTTCTGCGCTTCCAGCTCCACGACGCGAGCTTCGAGGTCCTGCGCGGGTGGTGGTGTCGGTTAGCGGGAATCGTTTCGAGGCTGCGATCAGAGCGGAAGGGAGCAGTGTACCTTGATCTTGAGTTCCTTCCTTTCGCGAAAAGCGCGTTGTGCGAGACGGACCTGCGGGATTGGAGGGCGGGGATCGTGTTCAGCGAGCGGGGTTTCCAGCCGAAGCAAGAGGATGCCCGATCCCACTCTCTCGCTCTTCCCGTACGCAAGGCGATCATCAAAGTGAGAATTCTGGGTTCACCTGTAATGCGCGCTTGCTGTCAGTCGCCGAGGCTTCTTTGGGTCGAGGCGCCATCCTGTCCCAAAGTTATTTATACCTTTTTGAGCTATATGTCCACGTGAGAACAGCAAAGATGGATAAGATTACGTAATACTCGATAAACAATGTTTTTCTTTCTCGCGCTTTCGTTATACAGCGCCCTCCTTTGACTCTATTTTCCTGGCCGGGTCTAATGGGCATAGCAGTCAACCGTGAATAAGGTAGTTGTAATCAGAGAAGTTTGTAATCAGATTACATCATCGCGACCATTCCTGTATGCAACAGGAAAAAAAATTAAGCAAGTTCGTCCTGCTCCCTCCGCGCGACAAGCAATCTCAACCTCAATCCGATCGTGGTCCAAAAAGATGGGACGCAGCAGCAAGACGGATCCTTTAGCGCAGCCAACGGACGCAGAACAGCGGCGCACCATTCAAGGTGAGTCGTTCTCACAAACCCACGGAGCCGGATGGGCGTCCCTCCAACCTTCGATGCCGCTCGTAGATTGGATACGCATGCCCGGCAGAGAGAGTGTGTATCCAAGGGAGCACTTTGGAGATGAGAGGTGGGGGGCCAAGCAGTCGAGAAGTGTTCATCCCCACGAACAAGATATCGGACGCTGAAGCGATTACTAACCACACACACACACAAAAACACAACAACAGTCAGATTAGCGCAAAGAAAGTTTCGGGAGAGAAAAGAAGCGAGACTCAAAGAGTTGGAAGCACAAGTGATTCAACTCACTGCAGAAAACGAAGCTCTACGGAGTGGACAACCTCTCGGTGGGACATGCACTTATGTTACCTGCTCTGCACGTATTTCTCTGCTAGAAACAGAAAACGCAAGATTGAGGGTGGAATGCGACATCCTGCGTGATTTGGCACGTAATTCCATTTCCCTTCCTTCCTCCTCGCAACCGGTCGCAACTGCCGCTGAATCTGCTATACCCGCTCGGCCTTTGGCTACATTAACTTCTGCTGCAGCCTTTGGACAGCCGTGTGAAGTAGATGAATGCAGAAACGCGCTGTTACAGCTATCATCTCTCTCCGATTGCCGCGCAGTACACACGCTGTGCGATTTGTTTATGGTGAGTGTGACCATAACTCCTGAACTCCTGAACGCGATAGTAAGACCTCTCGAACGAAAACACCTTCTCTCAGAGCATGGCCAATTGTAACGACGCACAGCTAGTTAAATGTATGGTACTGAAAATGATGGCTGCCCGGTACCAGATATTTGACACGGCATCCGAGTCGGAACGTCCACTTGCCATTCGCATTATTGAGCGTTGCAAGAGCAAAAACTGGTCGCACGTGATGCACATGTATGAGCAGTCAGCTATTCAGACCACCCGAAAGACGGGATTTACCGTGATGCGCAACATTTTCCCGGTACCTTTTGAGTCAGCTGAGTCAGTTATGGTGGTCACAGGACCACACACTGGTTCTCAATCCCGTGCAACGGCATTTGCGAGTCCCGCTAATGGAAGCCAATTGATTGTTCATTCGGGGAATGCTGGTCATGCGCGACTTTCCATTTCACAAACAACGCGGGATGAGATGTTAGAAAGGTCGAAGAGTTTCCGACAGAGTGCCAGCACGATTCCGGCCCTCGTGAATTGCGCTGATCTCGTGGACAACCTCTGTGTTCTATTCTGGGTTTGTGAATACATTTACACGGAGGGTTCCCCACGAACTTATGGACCTTTGTCTTGTTAGACCCAGTCGTCATGTGATGACAAGAAAACGCGAGAGGCACTGTTTTTTGATTTGGTGGATGCCTTCAATCAGCTGTTGACATTCTGCAACAACGAGGAAAACAAGACAGACTTTATAATGGCTACGGAAGTAGGTCGACAAAAGGAAAGGCAAATAGTGGTGAGAAGTTCGGATTTATGTTACGCGTGATGCTGAACGTGGCGTACAGAATTCTATGTTCGATGAAGTGCTCTCTGTCAACTCGCTCTCTGGAAACTTGATTGAAATACTCTGAATGTCTCCTTGGTGTTTTATAAAATTATTGCTGAGTGTAAAATGGAAATTGTAAAAACGATGGAATCAGAGTGCTGGAGTGTGGCTGACGACGAGGGCAACCCTGGCCGCAGGAAAGCAACTAAACCCACGGCAACAAGAACGGCGCAGCTGTCGCGGCTGCGTCAGCGAGAGCTCCGCGAACTTAAGACACAGAACTTACGTACTGGAGGAAACGATCGCGGCCCAACGCGAGCGCATCGCAGAGCTTGAGACGGCGATCGCGAACGGAGGCGGACGTGGAAACGGGCATGGACTGGTTGGTTTTAGCGCCAGTGTTGGTGGTGTTTGGTGTCAGTGTCGGTTTTGTTGAGTTGGCGTTGGTGACAAGGCAAGACAAGGCGCCCAAGCCATGCCTGGCTGCACTACCTGTCCCGCCTTACTAGCACGTATAGCACATCTTGAGAACCTGCTATGCGGCCACGGTGACAACCTCGAGAATCCGCCATATCTCCTGCAACCCATGCCTGTACCCCTTGTTGCTGACCCAATGTCCGTCGATTCAACTCTCCCTCAAGCAGCAAAATTACCCGCCGCTGCACTTAACTTCAACGTCAGTGTCAATTCAGTCACCCCGACAGGTGACGGCTGGTTCGATTCTTGGTATGACATTGCTGTCAGCAATCTAGCACGACCCAAAAACGCGGTTGAGCTTTATGGCGAGCTTGTTACCGAATGGACCCGAAGTGCCTGAAGATGTTGCCATCCTTGAAGCACTCCAAATACGTTGATGAACTACTTGACCTCTTCCTAGTTCAGGCACATTGCTCTGAGGCCAAGCGCATTTATAAAATTGTATCTGTGCGATATAAACTGTGAGATTTTTCCTACATACGTTGGACTGGGTTTGGCACCGTTTCTAACAAGTGAGTTAAGGATCGATTCCTGTTCGGTTATAGACAAGCAGGCGTACATCGAGATTATGGAACTGTTCTTCAAGAGAAATCAAAAGCACCGTGAGCATTGGAATACGATTATGAGTGCAGCGGGTAAATCACCGAAGTCGCAAAGCGGGTCGTCGCCTGCGTCTATGTCAGCATTGTCCACACCGTCAGGAAAACCTTTCGGGAACGAAAATGATCCTGCCAAAATATTCAAGGATACAGTCAAGACTATCCCGTCGCTTCAGGGAACGGACGAGCTAATTGACGAGATATGCGAAATCTTTTGGGTACTCGCTTTCCGGCAACTGTTCTTCTTTGCTAACATCACTTTCTTCCACGTAGTCTACATCTCTGCAAAGCGAGAGGGAAGAGAAAATGTTTCGCATCCTTGAGATATCCGACGTGTTGATGCAGAAGCGTGAGACAACTGAGGTACCTTTTCTATGAGTTGACCATTGGTTCGTTTAGGCTCGCACGAAGCACATTGTTGCCGAAATTGCCAGAGAATCCAATCGGAAGCACATGGTACGTCGTCCCTCATGTTGGCCGTCGCCAATTAAACGTTCGTGAGAAACCATCTAATAGTACGAGTTGCTGGATAATGCATTATCGAAAACTGAAGAATTATAAAGCCATATAATTTGATTTGATTAGAAGTTCCCTTTTCATGAGTGTCCCGCCCGACTCCGCACATTTGGACAGTTCCTTACCAGGTCCTGTAACTGGAGATCAACCTCAATTCATTCCTGCCCCTCGAAGCACGCGGGGCCGCAAGAAGGCAACTGACGTTCCCGCGAGCCGCCGTCTCGAACAGAACAGGCGAGCCCAACAGGTTCGCACCTCCGTTTCCCAGGCTGTATGCGACACCTGCCTAACTTGCGATTCAGGCGTACCATCAGCGAAAGCAAGAGTATGTCCGTGGCTTGGAGCTTCGCGTCGCAGAGCTCTTGGCGCTCATTGCAAACACCGACTCCTTTGCAAGAAACACCACGCTGCAGATTGAAACCATTCAGTTGAAGCAACGCATTGCTGATATGGAACTCGAGCGCGCTCTTACGCTTCCTGATGCATCCACCGGATACTCAGGCTTGGCTTCATGTGCAGCCTGCAATTTGGAGCGTAACAAATCAGAATTGCTGTTGGAGCGTATCCAAGCACTAGAACTGCAAAATGCGGGACTGCTGGCTGAATGCGCAAACTGGAAGTCGCTTGCTGATTTGGGGCTGGGTGGTGACCAAAACGCGTCAACCAATGTGTTTGGGCCGTCGATAGCAAAAGACGCCGTTTTGGTTAATGTCACGAGTCCTTGGGTGGGGATCAGTCCGCCTGCGATGAATTTTACAACATTGGACCAGCTTCTCGTTGACCCATCGCAATGGATTGACATTCCACCCCTATCAGCGTCCCAACTTTTCGGGAAACCGCGCGTTGAAAAGACGCGTGCGAAACTAAACTCGATACCCTCTCTCAAAACCTGCCAGACCATCAATCGGTTTCTCGACCTCTTTGAAAAACAAGCATACTGTACCGACCTAAAGACTGTCAATCATACTTCCGTGCGCATCTTGTCGTATTATCACAAGGTCATCGATGCTACTCACATTTCTGAGCAACATAGGGCGATTGAGGCATTAACCGAGTTCCAAGAGGACAACAAGGAACACATTGTGAGCGACACAACTTCGCGCTTCAACGTTTTCTTAACAGGATACTAGGAATATCTTTTCAGCTCAGCGAGGCGAGCTGCAGTATGCATTGGTGTTGAATATCCTGAGAAGGACGATATCCTTCGAGAGAACGCTGTCCAGAAATCTGAAAGCCCACAACTTCTCGCATTCCGAAATATGGCATTGACCATTCCTGCTTTATCCAAGGCGGACGCTGGCCCTTTGGTGGATTCCCTATTTAGGACTTTCGAAGATCGGCCAACGAACTCCCATGAACGTTTCATGCGTGTACTCAGCATCTTGAAACTATTGATGGACATGTGCTATTCAACTCAAGAACGTCAACAAGTAATGCTCCTTATTGAAGTATGGAGAGGTATATATCGAGACAGGATGGAAGACCTTGTGAATGACGTGCAGGTTAGTGATCGTGGCTTTTTCCTACTGTTGATACTGACGGCTGAATCGAACAGGATTTAGTTCTTTCATGACTTGGCTCCCAATTTTTCTTCCATAAAAGAAAGTGGCCGGGTACCTGTTTCATGTTTATTGTTTTCGTGTTGGCGGAAGTCCACACTTCTGCTTCCTCGCGGTCATCTGTCACACCGATTACTGTTTCCCAACTGTTAATGCCATGCATTATGGTGCAACATCGTTGGACGTTGGTCACCACAATATTTCAGATCGAATAGCACACAGGGACGGCGACCTGTGCGCAGTCTCAAAGATGAAACTGTAGGAAAAGAAAGCGCAGGCGCGGCAAATGGAACGTAACCAGTAACCAAGCGTGCGTGACAGGTCAGTGCAGTTGTTTCCAAATCAATGATAGAACCACAAGTTTGGAAGTAAAATTGCAGAACTCACAGTGCGCAAAGTGGGCTTCATCCCTGAATCCGATCAAGGCACTACTTGCGCTGACACAAGCTGAAAAAAATGCTTCAACATGTGACAATAAAATGGATCACGAAACTTGAGCTTGACCAGCTTTTGGATGAGCGGCAGCCGTTCATCAAACCGTCGCTATCTGTGAGCTGTCTAAATTGCCGGTAGCACGTGAGCCGGATCTGGGATCTCGAGAACCAAGTTGGGTAATTGCGCGGAGTTCAACCACCACAAGGCGCAATATTGTCACTTGGCTGCTTTCGCTCCTACCGTGGCAAAGTCACTTGAGTCGGCGAATGCAGTGACTCCCTTCCGTCACCTGTCGCCCCCACGGCCCTTGAATGGATGGACGTTTCAACGGAACCGCTCGTGAGCGTGACTGACATGAATGGGCCACTAAAAGCAGAGACGACTTGCATATACTTTGAAACCCCTTTCATTAATCGTTTTGTGACCGCATAATGGACCTTTTACATCCCAGTCGAACGCACTTGACCGCAATCAAAATACTTCACAAATTATATCCAGTCTTCATAAGCTTTTGGATCAAACTCCTGTGTTAGACGGAAATCAAACTCTGCTTTAACTGCGATAAACTTTGTTATCGAGACTGCGAAGCAATTGTTTGCGGACGAGACTCCTCAACTCGTCGCTTTCAGATCATTCGTGCTTGGTGTTTCTGTCCTCACTAGGTATAAATCACTGGTTTAGGTTTCAAATGTTTAACACAACCTGTAAGGATTGGCTGTAACCCAAAACAGAGGAAAGCAGCCGGAATCAAGACCTTACAAACTAGATTTTGCGATTCGGAAACCGGACGCGGATTGATGGCATTACTGATGCGATTCAAGATTTAGTGTTGAAATGTGCCAGGCTTTTTTCTTTTTGATTTTCTCTCTTCTCAAAAATGACATCCACGCAACTAGTGCGGTTCCGCACGCTGGGAATCATTTGCACTCGCACCCCCGTCGCCATCAACACGCTTGGAACAAATGGGTTCTACACGGCTGTGGCTCCACTGGAAAAGTCGTTTCAGCTCTACAATGTAACTAACCGACGACGTCTGATCCCAAGTGTATGGCTCAACATTCGCCTTACTTCGCACCATACAGATGGAGAATCTACATCTTATCTTTGCATCGAAAGAAATCTCGTCAAAACACGGCATTTCGAGTGTTGCTGCCCACAACGAATTCACCCTTGCTTCGGCCGGAGCGAAAGTCTTCGTATACAAACGAGCAGATGTGGTATGTCTTCGCATCTGATACATTTGCGAGATGGTAGAAACTGATATCGAAGGCAGGTTGGGGTTCTGTCTTTGCCTCACGAGGAAGAGGAGGGGGATGATGGGCAGCTGCGAATCTTCAAGCTTCTCATTTTGGGCGAACTGGTTCTTGCCGCTGCCTCTGATAATACCATCCGTATTTGGAATTGGGACACAAGAGGTACGCCCCCAAGTGTGTCTGTGGAACTATGGAACTTGCCCTTTATACAAAAATACATACCCGGCAGAGTACATCAAGACTCTTTCGTTCGACGCGCAATTTAATTTGACGGCGATCCTCCATCCAAGCACGTATGTAAACAAGATCCTTGTTGCCAGCACAGATGGAAGGATGCAGCTCTGGAATTTCGCCACATTGTAAGCTTTCCAGTTCCCGCAGGCGATGCTTCAGAGTTTAACAAATCTCTTTTGACAATAGGTCTCTCATTTACGAATTTTCTGGTCTATCGAGCTCCATCACGTCTTTAGAACAAGCACCTGCTATTGATGTTGTGGCCATCGGCCTTCAGGATGGCCGGATCTTGCTTAAAAACTTAAAAACCAACACAAACATTCGCCATTTCCATCACGATGGTCAGTGTCCCGTCACAGCCATTAGCTTCCGCAATGACGAAGGAAGCGATTCTGCAATGATGGCGACTGGTGGCGCAGATGGCGGTGTGTTCATTTGGGACATAGAGAAAGGGCGCATGATTGTCAAAGTTGCCGCAGGGGAAAACGCTGGAGACGCACACCAGGAGGCAGTCCATACGCTCGAATTTTTGGCAGGACAACCTGTTCTTGTGTCTGCATCCGGCGATAATTCAATCAAGGAGTGGATCTTTGACGCCGAAAATGGTCATCCACGTCTTTGGAAGTCTCGGACAGGACACCGTGACCCGCCCAACAGAGTCAGATTCATTGGTCCTGAGCCTACTACTATCATCACCTCTGGTTCAGACGGATCCTTGCGTAAATACTCAACTATTCAGGATCAAAGAAACCTCGAATTTTCACGGAGTAAGCATTCTGGTTTCGGCTTCCAAACAGATTTCTCATCGAAAGAAACAGAAAACGCGAACGCTAAAAAGTTCGGCGCTTCGAACGAGGAAGGAATTCCAAATCCCATCATTCACTTCGACGCGTGTAAGGCAATGAGATGAAATTGTCAGTGAGGACTAATGCAATGTATACCAGGCGAATCTGGAAATGATTGGGACGATGTTGTCACTGTCGAAGCCAACAATCAGTTAGTCAAAACATGGAAATTGAAGCGTGGTGCCATCGGGAACCATGAACTCTCAACCAGCGACAAGTCACCTGCGAAGGTTGGGGTTATAATCACGTGCTTGCTTAACTGACCCCTTCTTGAATAGATTGCGTCAATCAGTCCCTGTGGAAACTTCGCCTTTGTGGGCTCAACGTTGGGTGGCATTGACATGTACAACATGCAATCTGGCCGACTCAAAAAGTCTTTCCCCAAAAATCAATGTGAGAGTTTTGTAGGCGACATAAATAACTAACCCCGGTCAAAGTACATTCTAAGGCAATCGTGGGTCTAGCTGTGGATTCTTTATCATCTATTCTCGTTTCTGCCTCACTGGATGGTACCCTTAAGGTGAATATTCTGCTGCAGAAACGCAATACAAATCTTCATATTCTCATGAGCGCAAATGCAGGTGTGGAGTATAAAAACGTCCACTCTTACCCACACCATCAAATTTCCGGTGCCTGCTTCTGCAATCTGTTTCCACAAAGACAGTAATATCGTTGCTGTTGCTTGTGATGATTTGTGTTTACGCATTGTGGACGTTGAGGTGGGTCGCATTGTACGTGAACTTTGGGGACATCAAAACAGAATTTTAGACTTGGTAGGTGTAAAAACTCAAGCCCATCCGAGCTAATATAAACAAACGATAGGCTTTGAGCCCAGATTCGAGATGGCTTGTTTCGTCTGGTCTTGAAGGGAGCGTCAAACTTTGGGACATCCCATCAAGCTCTTTGATTGGATCCTTGAAAGTGGATCCTGCGACAAGTGTTTCCTTTTCTGTGGACGGCAATTACATCGCTTCGTCTCATGTCAACAATCGTGGCGTGGTGCTCTGGTGAGGCGTTTAACTGGTTTGACGAGATTTGCTCACCAGAAATCCAGGGCCAACACTACACTGTTTGACATCGCATCGTCGTCGATTCCAGAAGAGCTTCTCAACGTGCCTGATCAAGAAGACATGCTGATCACGGGCAAAGAAGATGAAGGCGAAGAGGGAGATGACGTGAATCACGACCTGATTCGCCTTTCAACGTTGCCACTATCACGAGTACAACTGCTTCTCAACTTAGAATCTATTCAGGTTTGTTTATTCGATTTTGGTGCATTATCGTAGTATTGAAGATCTGTCCCCTTCAGAAAAGGAAACGCCCTACCGAGAAAGTCGAAAAACCTGACAGTGTCCCCTTCTTCTTGGGAGCTTTGTCTTCCACCACGTCAGATATGTCATTCAAAGCAGCAGATTTCACCCAAGTAGCAGCCAACACCGACGTTTCTCGAAACACTCTACTCGACTTTAACGACAGTACTGCCGATTGGCATGGTGAGCGCTTCCATAGATAGGGACGAACTTTGATCAAACGAATTTCCGATGCAGGCAAGGTAGAATTCTTGGAAAGGCTAGCTGAAATGTCGCCTTCAGCGTTGGACCTTGAAATTCGGTCGTTCGCAACTTCTGACTTCGGCCCCTTTTTGGATCTCTTGCTCAACAACACTTCTTCGTCTAACTACGAGTTTCTTCAATGTGTGCTCAACATCTTTGTAGAGGTTCATTAAGTTGCTTTTTTTCCTGTCCATTGGGCTGCAAAGTTTACTGATTTTCTTATCAGGCGCACGGCTCAGATGTAATTGGCATGCCGAAGCATATTCGCGAGAAGCTGACCGCGCTGAAATCAAAGACGGAAGAATCGTGGCGTACTTTGGAGGATCTCTTTCACTCCAATCTGGCAATTCTTGATCACTTGAGATCGTGACGAGTTTTCTACACGAGAAAAAAATAAGAATTTGACAATGTGCTTTATTTGATTTTCGGGTTTTCGGAAATTAAGGACATTAGTGAGTTTTATGTCCAATTGTGCAATTACGTTCGACAGATTCTTCTGCGCCTCTCTGCTTCTGCACCGCTGTTCGCTCTGTAAGGGTCACTCCATAACGTGCCCAAACAGTCGTCATTAGAGATTGGAAGTAAATGGAGCAAAACTGGAGTGTTACCCTATACGAAAGTCTTAAAACACGCAATCTCATCTCCGATGCCCAGCAAAAGTGTCTTCAAAGCCACGTCTACTATCACAACGAGAAATATAGACAAAGTTCGATTCTTTCCCACGCGACCAACCGGATGGGACATTAGTTGAGAAAGTCATAAAATTACATTAAATTTAATACGGGTAGGAATCTCAAAGGCAGTATAGACAATAATGCGACATTTATGTTCGCTGTCGGACAGGTCGCTCTCCTTGCATCAAAGTTCCACAAGGGAATGACCATCGAGTTAGGGTCACTGCAAGTCATAATCCAGAACAGGTGTTGCCTTGACTCTGTTCTGTCTCACTCTCGCCTGTCCCCTCTCCCTTCATGAACAGCAGGACAACGGAGTCAAGCTTGTAGAGTCTCTTGGTGAAATGCGCGTACAAACGTGGGAGCAATACGCAACCGATTTGGCCAACGCCACTGGTTCTTCCGACGCCATTGTCAAGGTACTTACAAGCATGATCAAAGCAGGGTCGATTGATTTGACGCAGACTGCAAGAGTGGTAGCTGCCCGCGACACCAGGAATGGCCACTGTTTCAAGAAGCCCGCATCTGCACTTGCTTTCTCTGACATTTATCTCTTAACTATGGAAAGCTCGGGAAGCATCCGGGCGACTTTTTCGCTTTTGAACTGGTCAACAAAGATGCAGTGAGTCAGGGGAAGCTCAACTTCGACGTAAGAAAATCATGTCTTGTTGTGAATGCGATAACTCATAACTGAGTGCTCCCAGTGCGGCGCGGACTTTATCAAAATTAAACAAGCGAAGCACTTGGGCATACCCTGACCAGAGGGCGTGCTCTTTGGATGGAAGCACTGACAGGATCGTCTTTCAATTCGTGGACGAAAGCGAGCAGTATGATTGACTGGTTTGCGTTTTGCGGTCCTGACTGTGGTGACTGCGGCCAATACGTTCAGACTTCTGGATGGAGACAAGATGGCTACGCTTGCGGCTGCATTCGTAGTAGGCTTTTCATCTCAAGCTGGTATTGTTGTATAACACGAGGACGGCACACAGAGCCGACTTCATATTGGTTTTGTTCAAACTGCTTATGCAAACGGGAATTCCACATCGTATGTAAAGGAGACATTGGCATGCGTTCGCTTTGTTTATTGAACGATTTTTGACGATGCCGTCCTTCATGATCTCGACAGAAAATTCCTGAGTTTTCACATCAACTGGGGTCAAGCACTTGAACCGCGCTGCTCCAAATTTGGATGCGGGAGGTTACTTCGAAGCTAATGGACACGGCACAGTCCTAGTTAGTGAGGCTGCGATCCAGGCTCTCAAAAGTAAATCTGGATAAGTTGTGTGTGATGAAATGGTTTGTGGCTGAACCGCAACGCGGTAGTTCTTCTCCTGCCACTACAAAAGCGATCCTTGCACTTCTCTCTTTGATCAAGCTTATCAATGAGGCTGTTGGGGATGCCTTGTCTAATATGTTTTTAGTTGAAGCTTCCTTGACTTATCAGCAAATGAGTTTTATAAATGGAACGCAGAATACACAGACCTTCCTTCTCGCCAGGAAAAATTCGAGGTGATCCCGCACCGACTTTGTTAGCTCTTACCCATTTGACTTGCAGGGTAGAATCAACGTTTAAGCCGCCAATCTTGTTTAAGGGAGATGCCTTGTTCGCCCCACCTGAAGACATTGTTCGTGTCTACGCTGAGACTGCAACGCGTGAGGAAAGCGACGTGCCCTGCCATACAATTTGTGGTATCGTGTTTGATGGATATCAGACCTGCTTCATTTTTGCCTTTAAGCTTTGTCATTATTTACGGATAGCGATTCGTCTGAAGAGCTTCTTGAAGGGACTCAGGACTCCCGTGTCCCGTCGACTCCTGTTGCTTGGAATTCCCCTTTTTGTTTTTCTAACAGGCCATGATGGCGGAAGCTCTCGCAGTATTTAGTATTCTTCATGATTGTGGAAGGCCTTGTCACTAAATCACAGTTTCATTCAGGTTCCACAACCAGCAGTTACCTTTTTTGGATCACAAGCTAAAATCCAACGTGAATTTGATCCAGTTGTCCCGTTTATTAATCAGAATCCAAACTATTTTCCACCGAAGCATGTCAAGGAAATCAAAAGGTCGCTGAAACATGTCAATGCGACGCTTATTGAAGGTGGAGGCTAATGATGGAGTCAAAGACGAAATCCTTAAGGACATCAGCTGTTGTTCTACAAAATTGATTTTCCACCCCAAATCAAAGTGAAGTATGAAGACAATGAAACGGTAAGTTTCCCCCTTATCATTCCGATTTGAATTCTGACTGATTTTCTGTTTGGAATTTTAATTTCTTTCCCCTGGATTCTGGAATTCAGGTAATCTTGTATTGAGAGCTTGATATTATGCTGAATTAATGTATGAAAATTATAATTAGAAATTAAGAGACAAAGCCGAAGGAACAATGTGTTTTGCGAGATTGCTGATGGATCGCGTACCTGTCATGTTCAGTGGGCACCCATACTGATCAGTCGAATGCGCAAATCCACAACAGTTTAAGGACACTGTTATTACTTCTAAACTCAAACGCATTTTGGAGCGAAACGATCTTCTAGAGCCAACTTTCTCTCGCTTCACGCAAATAAGACAGACCATCTTCGGAAACTTGTACTGGCTGAATTTCACTGCCTGTTTTCAGCCAAGTCCTCCCCATATGGTTCATGTTGATACTGAAAATGACGAGAGAAAACAGGAATTGGAACATTTGAGAGAGTCGTCGTTCTCCTCATCAAAAGGGTGTTTGGCTCTTGCATGACCCCAAGTGCACGTTGGCCTCATTTGATGAAAGAATGAGACCGGGTACCTGAATTGTTCTGTTTTTTAAGCTCCTTGTTTGACAATCTTCCACAGAGACGAATATTCTTGAGTCACTTTTTGCACAATATGGATCATCAGGTTCCAGTGCCAGATACATGTATCTAGATATGCTCCAACTCATGCACGCAATTGTGGATACCGAACCTCCAGAATCTGACGTATCCATTGTCCTTCGTGTGGCCTAAAAAATCTGATGAAATACATGTGTAAGATGAATGCCAATATCTTAGTTTTAATCTGACCACGCTTTTTTTTGGAATAGGGAATGGTGCTAATGAGAAAGTAGAACGGAACTTTGGATTGAGTGCGACTCAGGGCCGTATGTCCGAACTGGATGTTATGCATACTTACAACTTGTGGAAGATGTTAAAGGGCAGTTTGTTTACTGATTGACTGAAGGGATTTGTTAATATTGGGACTGTTTACTATTTGTTTCATTTATGTTTGCTTAGCGAAAAAAATTGGTTTTAAAGGTTTGTTGTACTTGTCTTCAGTTTCATCATAAATGCTTGTTGGAATCTGCGAGAATAATGAACTTGGGTAATCAAAATTCACGTGTGGTGTAAAAAATGGTGCGATCTGATTCGCTCAAAATATTCTAATTCTGAATAAAATTCAAAAAACTATTTTATTATTGATATACAAATTAGTTATTCAACAGAATTAAAGAATCAGACCTGTCTTACTGTATTTGCCTTAATAAACCGAACCTTCCAATCATTCGATGTGCGAATAGTGGCCACCACTTTGTGTACCCAATGTTTTTGTCGAACTCAATAAACTTGTCCAATGTGTAAGACAGATAGTTTCTTCAACAATAAGCAACTTGAGATGAAGCTTCAACCGTTTATGGAGCCGCGTCCCAATAAGAACTGCCAAGTCAGGACATTTTAATGGGAAATGAATGATCATTTGGAAGAGTGCCAATTCGTGAAATACAAGTGTGTGTCCATTCTGTGAAAAGACAACGGGTGAAATCGACAATGAAGCGGCATTGATTATAGACAACAGCGTGGTGTTGTTGAAGGAGGTTGAGTAAAAATGATGGCTCAAGTCTCCGCTGGCCGAAAAGAGGACTCTTGCGCGCCTTCCTGAAAGAGACGACTCTATGATCAGCAGCCTCTGCCCTCAGGTACTTCAAAAGTCTCGTTTGAATCGCCGGCTGATTTCTAGTAATTTCATCAATCACATTCGGATCAATCCACAACTGTTCTCGCAGTCTCATAAGGTTCTTCTTGTGATCATACCAATCTTTCTTCTTGGAATACAACACAATTTGAGCTTTACTTTCAATATCAAATGCCTCGTTATCAGTCTCAAAATATTCTCTACAGTCCATCAGCTTCAATATTTCTTCGAAGTCAGTTTGTGCCTTCTTGACCTCTGCGTCTTTCGATCGAATTGAATGCCTTCATTCATCGGAATTGGACGCACAATTCAATTGAAAGACTGCTTGTCGAGTTCATTGATTCTTTCCTTCAATGATTGATTAACATTGAATTGGATAGGATTTTCAATTTTCAAGTATTTCTCTGGCTTGTCAATGATAAGAGGATCCTCAGATCCAAAGTACGGAACACCTACTTTACTCCTTGTAGAATTAATTTTCTTTTCGTACAATTTGTAGATGTGATTGTTTCGTGGATCCTTGTAAACTGTTCCATTTGGTTTTAATATTGTATGAGAAAATAATTATTTGTAAAAGACATCGAGTTGTAGGGCGGAAACTTTCACGCAATCTGATTGGTCAATCGCACCAAAAACATCAAACAAATGTATTTTCAATAGAGCCGCATTGGGAAAGACTAAAAGTGAAAATCAGTGCTATACTTTCCTGTGAAGGAAAGGAGAGGGGCACGTGTCTGGCGGGGGGTTATCTTTTTCCTCGTCTTGTGTTGACATCCACCATGTGGAACAATTGAAAGGAAAATGGGCGATGTCAACGAACACGACTGGCGAGTCATATTCCCGGCTACGAATTCAAACGATGCGAACGAACTCGTCACCAGTGAAAGTCGTGAATTTGCGCTGGCGGGTGGGTTGCAGGTATCCTATGTCTGCGAACTATCTGATGGTTGAGCATGAAACAGATGAGCTACTCCACGCTTATGTTGTCGCGACCCCGCGTGCCGAAGCTGATCCACTGGAGATCCGAGCGCTCGACATCCAGATCTCTGCGCGCGTTATGGCCGACGGCGAGGCTGCCGCTTCGCTCAGCTCTTCGAAAACCGCACTAGCAACCACGTGGACATCCGTGCGGACGGAAAAAGATGCGACGAAAAATCAATTGAAGACGAATTACGCAGCTGCTCTCTTCTCATACTCGCTCGTCCTAGGTGCGCCAGAAAATGAGCCTATCATACATTCACAGTCTCGTGCCGTCCTATTCCCCGTGCGTATCCCTCTATCATTGACTACCCTGCGCGCGATTCCAGCCAATCCGCGGCTTGATATCTCGGTGACAATCCAACCGCGTCATCTTCAAAACTTACACCAAGGAATCGACTTTGACTCTCCCAATCTGTTGGATGGACTTAGCGATGGTCAGTGTATCGCCTAGTAAAAGTTAAATGTGATGACGCTGCTAACGACGGTCCTCTCTTGCAGACCCCTACTTCAACCCTAATGCGCTGCCTGTGCACAGCCTGCCCTTTCAATTGAAACGTCAATCTGTTGCTAATCTGTTTCAAGTTCCTTTAATTGTTAACAAGTCTATACCGCTACTCTCCTGCTTTGCTCTCACTTTACGTGCATTTGAAGCCTCCTCAACCACGGTTATTCTACGTGCATCTTTGATTAACTTAGTACCTGTTTCTGAGGCTTGTTCAGTGAAAGTGATGAGCTTGGTACCAGAAATTCCTGGACAAACAATCAAATCTATTTGCGCTGGGGTTTGTACTCATTCTACAATATCAACATTCATTCATCTCTCATTTGCAGGCGTTTCCTGCAGAACTTCTTGCTGGAGATGAAGCCTGTTTCGTTTTCAACGCATTGAAGTTATCAAATGGTTCAAATCATTTTGCTGAACCAGAATCAGACCAAAAGCAACAAGTGCGGCAATCCTTTCTTTCCTTGTCTATCCAGTGGACTTCATCACTACCAGGACTATTAAATCAAAATGTCAGATCCAAATGGATCTGTCCTTTTGATGAGTTGCACAAGGGGACATCGCTTACTGCTGTGCCGAAGGAGCCAATTGTTCCAAAGTCATTAGGTCTATCAAGTTATGAATTAGCTGTGGGTCCTTTAAATCCTGTCAACCATACTGTATTTGGTCTTGAAATTTCATTTAGAGGTATGGTCTATTTTAACTTGAAAAATGTGTGACCTTCTCACTGTGTTTACACCTGACATCAGTTATGCCTCCACTTCAAGTCAAAAAAGTGTTCACTGTGGAGATGATCATTATTAATATGTCTTCACGTGCCAGGAATCTCCTTGTTTCAGTACCAGGAAAGCGAATTCCTACACTCCATGAGCAGAAAGAATCCATGTTGACAAAGTTGCATGTGACATCTGAAGTGTTTCTTTCACAATATATGCAGCTTGAAAATCAGGATGGAGAGCTGTTTTGTTTGGAAAACAACTTCATGATCAGGTTGGTGCTTTTCCCTTGTCATCTCCTTTTCTAACAATCAAACAGAGAAATGATAGTTGGATCCTGTCAGTCTATTCATTTGCACTTTATTGCGCTTAGGGGTAACCTTCATTCTATTGAAGCTATTGAAATTGATGATTTGGATGAATCCCAAAAAATTACTCTGAAAGATATTTTGCAAATTGTTATGCAATAAAGAGTCAATCAGCTTGATCTAACAGAGTTTGGAAATACACTTTTAAGTTGTGAACCTAATTCTTCTGGCTTGTTTTTTGGGAGTGAATTCAAATGCTCTATTTCTGAGTGCATTGCATGAATAAGCTTGTCATCATTAGAAGCCTGGTACTTATTAATTAATTTCTGTGCCATACAAGCTTTCCACTGACACACCTTTTCTATCAGAAGCTGAATTTTTAGTTTCAAGCTCCTGATATCCTTTTCCAGATATTTGTTTCTAGCTTGACCACCTTCAAACCTTAACTTCAGGTCTGAATGTTCTTTTAAAAGCTCCTAAAAAAGAAGTCTATAATTACATGATACTAAATATAATCACATACTTTGTATCCAAGTGCTAGCTGATCAATGGATTCTTGCCTCTTCTCTGTGATCTTCCGAATGTCAGAAGATGGGGTTTGGTCATGTTTCGGCATCGTTGGGAAACTTCCACATAAAGAATGCTCCCTGAGACGTTCCTTGACAAGCAAATTCTGTGTCAATTCTAGCTACACAACAGCAATCTTACTTTTAAAATATGAATTTGTTGAGCTCGTCCTTTCCAACCACTTTTTCCTGCCAGAACTTTGGAAACTGATACATCCTGCCCTACCTCCATTGCCAAAACCTTTTGAGTATTCCGTAACTCAACTTTTAGATTTTGATGGGCCATTCTTTCTTCCTCCAGCTTTCTGATTGTTTGCTTGAGCCTATCCTTGAGGGATCTGATATCAGGTGAATCCGCTTTTGGTCGCAATAAAGCTTGATTAGGTTGTGTTGGATCAGTTTGTCCAACAGTTTGTACTTGAATAGCCTAAAGGCAGTCAGTAAACTGAATAAACATACAGTTCTGACCTTTAGTCTGGTTGACAAATCTCTGTTGGAGTATTTTTCGCGCTCAAGTGCGAGAGTCAGAGCTCTCATCTTCTTAGATAGCTCAATGATCTTGGTTCCAGTTTTGTTTCCTTTGTTTGACTCGACATCGTGAGCAGGATGTGTATCCTAATTTCAAACCTACCAGAATCGATTGGCTTAATATGAATTGAAGGATTTAATATAGGTGGAAGTTCGATTGCACTGGTTACTTTGCGCTGGGGTTGTTTTGGTTCGCTTGCTGTTCTGTCAACCGCGACTTCTTCGCTCTCAGCCAACTGCCAGAGGATGAGCGATCGCAACCATGATTGCGAAACTACTGACCTCTAGACCATAGTCCTCATCTTCATATGAACATGTCGGGGCTTCGTCAAACTCTGAAGAGGTGTCTGTGTTTGACATTTCTGACAAACACTCGAATAAGGCCTTTCCAACTAAACTGACAGCAGCATTGGACAGTTTCAATTCTATTCTGATATCCGAGGATAACTTGTCAACTTCATAAATCTTTTGACACCACCACTGATTGACCAAGCCCTTTCCGCACTTTGTTTTCTTAGAGATGAAAAAGGTAAACTGATCATGGGAAAAGTCAGATACTGCGCGCTTCAGTATCTATGGCAAACTGTTTGTGCAAAAAAAGCATTGATCACACTGTGAGTTTGTCAGATTCGAGAGAATCACAAAATATAGCACGTACATCAAAGTCCTGCACAAAATAAGTTGGCAGGAGAAAGGGGGCATATTATGAATACGTACGTTCGTCCCTTCCAAAGTTTTCCTGAAATTTGACAAATTTCACATCCGCTCTCCAAACAAAAATGAAGAACAAATATCTCAACAAAATGAGTGCATTTTGTTTAGTAGGGTGAAGAAAGCTTTTGCTTGCATAAGCAGTCAAGTTCAAGGGTTTGTATAGACCCAACAGTGTGCTGAAATACAAACACATAAACTTCTCAAAGTTTGAGTAAAAGGGAAACCAACCAGGCAGAATCCCCTGGTGCTGGGAATTTTCCAAATTTTGGAGGTTAGGAACCCAATCTGGTCCAGGTGTGTTACCAAAGGAATCCTTGTTGGCTTCTTTCTTCTACTTCTAGATATGCATAAGTTCAGTAGCATATCTTGCCTGATTTGAGACCAAAAGTTCAGGTCTTCAATAGAGTATAATCTCTGCTGCCTGGAAGGTTCAGGTTTGAACAGTTACTCTCACTTGCCTCAAGGACTGTAGCTAGTAAGTTTGGAATAACTCCTCCATTCCCAGTTTGATTTGGACATAAAAATAGTACAAGGCCATTTATCCATATTGTTTACCAAAGAACCAGTAGTAATCAGGAATCCCTACCAGTAACATACAAAAATGAGGCACATTATTCCTATGCAGCAAGGAAGAAAAAAAGAGAAAGATCACTCAAAGGTTATTAAAGGGGGAAGAGGCAAATGAAGGGGATGAGGAAATCATACACAGGATGCCTGTATCCATCAAGATTCACACTGAAGAACTGCATTAAATGAATAGAGATAAATGTAAAATGTCTATATTGGTGACCACAACACTTGAAGGATATGGACAAAAGTACAAATGAGAAGCAGACTGTTTGGCCAACATACCTTTCAACTGCTGCAGTCAGCCTGCTAGATCATAGGCCTGAATTACTCAAGCAGAGAAGCATGTTTATGGAGACTGCTGCAGGCACTGGTCACATCTTTGACCTGCTGTGCAAAAAAAGAAAGATAGATCAACCCTTCAAAAACTTTCATGTTTGCAAGTATATCACAAAGAACAACTGTGGATTACTCACTGCCAATGGCTGATAGTATGTCTGGTCTCTAGTGGGCAGCCCAGCTCAATTTGTGTAAGTATGGTGTGACTACTGGATATATGATTTGATTAATCATTCAATATCAATATTGTATTCTCATGGCACTCTGGTGACAGTTTGCATAATGAATCTATCAACAACACACTCAGTATATAATCCCTCAGATGGCAACAGTGCCACTTGGCATTGCTTCCAACACCACCAACCACCCTCAGGTTTGAGATACTCAGGAATGGCACTGTTGCCCTTTAGATTTGTCAGGTCTGCATATCAGTGACTTGTCTTGCCCTGTATGAAGTGGAGGCAACCATATTAATCACTTAAGACATGTATTAAAATTTGGATGCTCTTAGCAAAGCTCTCACTGAAAAGTGATAGAAAGCAATGAAAGGGTCAGCCTAAACTCCCAAGATCAAGATTACCAATCAAGAACAGGGTCAGACAGATTTCTTGGAATTTATTGTGAGACTATCCCAAAAAAGCCGACACACAAATAAAGCTATTAAGTCATTCAAATAGAGAAATTGGGCATGTTAAATAAACTTTCAGTCACAAAGTCAGCAAACAAACTGCTATCCAAATTCTAACAACTTATTTCTGGTACCATGTTAGTAGTTTCTGTAGATCTATATAATTTATGATATTATGTAAATAATCCTAAATGTTCATAATATTGTCCTTGTAGTCACAGAAATTCAACTCGAAGATATTGGCAACACCAAAATAATCATTGAGAGTTGAAACATATTGATCCTGAAAGATCTGAACTTGTAGGGATTTGGTTGGCTAGATTATTAAGTCATCAAAGAATAAAAGAAAATCTTTCAAGGAGTGGAGATTCCTGTTGAGACAGTGTTCTTTGAAATTCTCCAGTAGAGGGAGAGTAGAAAAGGCTTTTTCTGATACATTCCAGCCAAGAGAAATTCAGAAGCAACAACAGCAAGGTTTGAACATTGAGGTTATGTTGAAGGAGTTGGACGAAAATTTGGCACAAAAAAAAGAAGGAAAAAAGTAAAAGCTATGGCATTGAATGTGATGCTACAATTTTGGTCTTTCACGAGTAATTAGAATGTCTGTACTTGTTTTAATCAACTTCACACATTTTAATCAAATTCTGCTAAGTCCTGACATTTTGCCAAGTCTTGCTGCAACTCTCATTTAATCATGTAAACCTTGCTTCACTTCTTTGGCTAAATAAATGATGAAACTGTGTTGGTTTTAGTTTCATTTCTAATCCATTGCACCTCAATGGTTGATCAGGATCCATTTCCAGAATAATCACATCTCATAAGCAACCATTTTGAGCTATATATCTTTACAATCTCTATTTTCTCTTTTGTTTTCATTTCATTTTTTATTAGTTCCAATATTTAAGTTGTGCTTTCTTTTGTTTTTCTTCAGTTCAATACAGTCAGTGTTATGACTTTACCACATTGCAAAAACCCAACCCCTTGTCCTGGCTTTCTGAAAACCCTTCCCAAGACCCAATCCAGTTAAGGTTGAGTTTTGTCTCACCTTATTTGATTTCCACAACTTGGTTTTAACATAGTATTGAACTCAAAGCTTGCTATTGCTATTAAAAAACCTGACAATTCTTAGCCCATTCTGCCCAAGCATTGCTCTGGCCCACACTGGTGCTACTCTCTTTGCTCCTGCTGGAGAACTTCTCCTGGCTCTCAATCTGACAAAGATGGCAACAATGTCTTCACTGCTGCCATTTCAGATGACACTCCTATGGACTTCTCCTACTATGTTGACCCTAGCAACTTCAATGACTCTATCTGGACCATCCACTCCAACTCTAGATTTCACCCCTGTCTTCAGTGCCCAAAGCTTTTGGTAAACATGCACTTGTGGCTGCTGAGCACATCAACACAGTGAAGATAGCTACTTTCTATGCTAAGATGCAGAGTAAGGAAGCCAAGCTTAGTGCACTCCATCAAGCACAACTCCCAGCTCTAGTAGACCCAGCCGTGCCTTCTCCACTTACCTCACTTCTCAAGTTGAAGTTTCACAAGCTCAATGTATTTTCTGGAAAATGTGCAGATGTAAAAGATTTTTTTATGACTGCAGTCTACACTTCTTGCTCTCTGTCACAGGAAACTAGTTGAAATTGAATGAAATGAAAGTAAAAGAAATGGGGGCCTTGAATAGCCTGAAACAAAAATTGTAATAAAATTAAGAGCAGAATAACTTGAGCATGTTTGACAGAATATTGATGGAAGCAATGATTCAATCAAAATTGTCTGTGACAACCCCCTTGGAGGACGAAGCCAGAAGCTGAGGTGTGAGAGAAGTAAACTCTGAAGTAGTGTCAAGCCAAATGATTTTTTTCTGATTGGATGAGAACCTGTGGTTTTTTATACCAAGCACATTTAGCAACAATATACTCAACAAAGTGAGTTGCAAGTGGCAGAGTTGCGAGTGGATCCAAAGAACGGTTGTGCTGATAAATCTGTGGCTTTTCCAGGTGGATGTGTTCCATGATTTGGGAAGTGAGAGCTTAAAAGATGGTCTTGGTAGGCAACAATTTTGTTGGTATAGCATTTCAAATGAATCTGCTACTCTTGCTGCATTAAAAGCACTGGTTGGGTTAGGGGAGATCCCTTGCGCTCAAATTCGAGCGTTGCAGCAAATTGCTGTATGAGAAGGTCAAAAGTCTTCTCAAATGTGACATGTAAGATGAGCCATGTCACAAAGGGTGCATGCAGCAACACCAAATCCTTGCCCTAGTGGAAACCCTCAAGCACTTCTGCAACTACATCTATGGGTCCAACCAAGTCAATGTTTTTACAGACCACCAGCCCTTGCGCCACATCCTCACGCAGCCCAAACCCCGTCCTGTCCACCACTGCTGGCTTGCCGACCTCCTGTCCTATGATTTTCACATCCAGTGGACACTGGGGGAGTGGAATACTGTAGCCGACGCTCTTTCCCAATGTCATTTTGCTGCCGAAGCTTCAGTTCAGGTAGATCTCCACTCACAAGCCACCCACTCAAAAGCAGTTGCCAACCATCTCTGCACTCAACTTCACTGAACTCAAGATCATGGACAATCTCCTCTCTGACGTCAAGGACATGTGTACTACTGACCCCGAATTCATCAAGATCACGCAGTATCTGGTGGATCCCTCCAACCCTGACACCTTCGAAAATGACCCTTTGAATGCTCCTAAGGAACTAACCAGCCAGATAGCTTGTTACCAGTTCCGCGACAACCTACTTTACTACATCAATAAGTCACATGCCCGACTCTTTATTCCAGGACCTTTGTGTACCAGCATCATTAGGAAAGCCCACTCCTACGGTCCAGCCATCCACAACAACTGGGAACGCACTGCCGAGCATATTACCCACTACTTCCACTGGCCAAGGCTACACGCAGATGTACAATGCCTCGTACAGACCTGCAATGCCTGTCAGTGCCTCAAGATTGCCCGCCACCTACCGTACAGCTACTCAAGCCACATGACGTGCCCCCTCATCCTTGGCACACGTGTTCCATGGATTTTATGACCAAACTACCCTGCACACAAGCCAGATATGATGCCCTCATGGTTGTTGTCAATTCAATGACCAAACACACACGCCTAGTGCCCTGTCACACCACTTCTACCGCACGTGACATTGCGGATCTCTTTGAATGCCACATCTTTGTTCAACACAGCATTCCCCTCCACTACATCTCTGACTGTGACTCCAAATTTACCTCTTGCTTCTGGAAACAGCTCTGCCATTCACTTTAGGTCCAACTAACCATTGCCACTACAGCCCATCCTCAGACTGACAGCCAGACTGAACAGAAAAATGACTGGATCCTCCAAGCACTGCACCACTTCGTCAATTACCAGCAAGATGACTGGGATCTCCACCTTGTGAAGGTCGAATTTGGCATCAACGACACTGTCAACTCTTCAACCAGCTATACACCCTTCTTTCTCAAATTTTGTTGCCATCCATGATCCATCTTTAACATCAACTTTACAGTTTATTCTCCACTCTCTCTACGAGATCTCAAGGCTACCTACCAAGTCGCCAAAGACCATATGGGATGTGCAAGATTGTTATTCTGCCGTCTCCAATTGCCACTGTCTCCACTCACCTTTCCAAGTCGGAGATCTTGTCCTCATCTCCCTCAAGGACTTCAAGCCTCCAAACATCCGCTATCACCCCACCGACAAGCTCTCAGATCAATACACTCCCGGGACCCTACAAAATCACCGGGCTTGTCGGAAACGCCCCTTCCTGCCGACTTGACATCCCTGACTCATGGGACGTCCATAACGTGTTCCATCCAG
>MU614731.1:0-44016 GCA_025201725.1 Chytriomyces sp. MP71
TCCAAACGACCCTGCCAAGAACAGGACGTAACACTCGGCAAGGTGGTACGTTCCACTGACGCCACGGATTTTGCCATCTGGGTTCGCAAAAGCGTAGAGGAGCCGCATGACAAAAACATATGATCCAGCAATCGCGGTATGTATGGGGTTCGCAAGTCCAGCGATCAAAAACGCGGGCAGAAAGAAGGACATGAGTTCCACATTGTTCTGATGAACCCTCTGGGCAAACATGTATTTTCTGACTTGTGCAGTAGATAATTTGAGCTCCTTGATTTCAGAGTCGCGCGGATACAGCGTGGGAGCGTTGATTTTCGTGGAAAAGCGCTGCTGAACGACCGGGATAACAAACAGGATGTTCTGCTGGAGGTAGAAAGCAACCACGAGAAGGACCACATAGCCGTATTCAGCTGGAAGAATGACCGAGACCATGTTGGCGTGAAAGCTGGTAGTTTGGAACTGTGAAACGGTCCGGCTGACTTTTTTAACGCCTTTCTGAAACCCTAACGACACGTCCGATTCAGACAAGGGATTCGAAATCGCGATTCAACTTCCACGCAGGAAGGAATAAAACAAACAAGAAATGAGTGACTGTTTTCTTGCTTCTTTACTTGATGGTCAATGCTTCCAGATTTCTGCCCATGGCATCCAGCTCATCCTCAACAGCCTCCATAGTGCAAACCCTTGCTGAAAGCGCGATATCACCATTTCTAAAGCGTTCACTAGCAGGTAACTCCAGCCAGACCTCATCCACTAGACCGCGGAATTGCTGATTCAAAGCACGGGATTTTTCTTTGTTCAGTTGTTGGAAACCACATCGTTCTCCTCGTCCAGTCACTTGAATTTGATCAAACTCCGGTCGAGAGGCGTAAATGCTGAAGACCTCTCTTGCAGCGTGCAAAAAAGCAAGGGGATCAAATGAACCGAATTCAGTGTGCTTCAATCCGTTTGAAGCGTGGTATAGGTAGGTCAGCAGCAGCGCTGGCTTCATGAAATTACTTCCAGTTGTCCGCGAGTCTGCGCGATTCCATTCGTGATCACGTAGCTGTCGGCAGAGCCTGCGCCAATCTACAAAGTCATTAGCAAGCCGCGCGAAGAGAGACACTACGTAGTACCTGTGGATTGCCAGTTTTCATCGCCAACCAGCTCTACTTTCTCACCCCACCGAGCATGACAAGAAGCCCTGTCCGCGGCATCAGCCCGTTTCACAGCGCCCACCTTCAAGACAAGTGCCCCACACACGGACACCCAGTGTGCCATTTGTCGGTCACATGTATTTAACAAGTCGGCTGGGTTTGGGACTTTCCACTGTCGCCAAACCGCGTTCTTTTCAACAACCATCTTGATAGCCAGAAATGCCCAGTTTTTCACTCTGGCCTCTTGCTTTTCAACACTGGCGGGAGAGGTGCTCTTGAACACCCCGACCTGGAGAAGCCTCAGTTGCTGAGCAATAGCGGTGAAAGGTATCGCCTTTAGTAGATGTAGGTGCATGGGAATAGTATAATTATCCGCAGTGGCTCTTTCAGGCTTCATGATATCAGAGTAGTGGTCGCGACTGACTTTGGCCGGCAAGTTGGTGCCACCGTTTGTTTTCCGAACAACCAGTTCATGCCAAATCTGAATCAGTCGTCCAGCGTATTCTTTTCCAATGTCCACAGTGTAGCTATACACAAGCAGCTTGTCCAAGTTGCGGGTAGGAGGATTCAGGCTTGCCTGGAAACGCCATTAGACAACAAGACAAACCCTCTTCCATCACTCACTCTCAAAAGACGGTCTTCGTCAAATGCATCCAGTAGACGTGAAAGCGCCGCATCATCTTTTGTGGATTCCATGATCTCCAGATCCCGTTCCACAACCGTGTCGGCAGAATTCACTTCAGCAGTCACAGAGACTCCAGTTCCGAAATTAGACACTGCGTCTGACGCCCACGCATGTCCACAGTTGCTCAACTCAACCAAAGTTGCGAGTTTGGAAACCACGCCCGACAAGGTCTGTTGAAATCCATCGTTCTCATGAAGAATAACCCTTTCGAGCCGAACCGCTATCTGCTCGGGGCTTGCAATATCGTTCTTGCACTGAGAGACAATGAGGCGGATAATCCAGCGAAGCGCAAGCACTGCGTTGGGAGAAGAAGGCGTGTATGTGAGTTTCTTTCAATTTTGACGCAAGTGGACCCCACCGCGATCCTGCATCGTGGGAGTAAAGCGAGCGTGAAAGCACATAAAAACAGAGTCCAAGCAGCATTCATCTGTACTTTTGGCACGCGTAAAATCAGATTCTGGCTGTTGCAAGATGTTGGCAAACACTTTGAAGGCGTAGTCCTCAAGGGACGTCATTTGTCTCATTGTGAAACCCCTTCTTGCCACATCTTTTAGACTAAGGCTGCAGAGAGATTTTGTTAATGGTTGTGGGCAGAGCCACAGGTCCAGCTTACATGTAATGGCGATCATGGATATAATCTAAGACTCTCACCGGATCCACACGATAGACATTTCTGTCCGAAGATTTGTATCGCTCAAGCATGTGTTTGACCAAGGCATCAGGCATGAGGCCGCGCCGAGGATGCAGTGAAACGCGGTGGTCTCGAGAAAAGGTCCGTATAGAGCGGCTATGAAGCACAGGTATTCATTTGCTGTAGAAGTAATGAAATATACGCTAGAAATACGCACCAAGGTGTCGCGGTGGAACAAACGCGGTCGAGTGAGGTCGATCGCAACTCCTCTTGCGAAAGCAGCGGTTGCCTGCCACACACACGCGAGATCGACGCATGCATGCAAATTCAATGAGTGGTCCACAGTCGGGGGCCTTGGAGTGGCTGGTGTTCTGGCATTCGAAGCCAGTTGACTGGGCAGGCTGCAAGCTCACTGTCTCCCTCTGGCCGTGCACAGCATAGTGAACTCTGTGATCGGTTGCATTCACAGTACATCTTTCTGAAGTGATGGGTGGGGCCGGGGTAATGGGCTCCTTCTCTGGGATGGTCAGCATTTTCGGACGCTTTCCCTGTACTTTCAAATAAGTTCGGACAATGGCCATCTCAAGAAAAAAATAGTCTATTAAAATGTGCAGAAGTGGAAAGTGGAGATGAAAAATGATGAATGATTGGAGGAATGACGCAAGAAGGATGAGGTGTGGCAGATTCGAAGAGGTAGGATATCGTGTATGAGGCACACCGTGTATCGGAATCATGGTATATGCCGCATCAAAGAGCGAACAAACCAACTGCCAAAGCAGCAGACCCAGCCACAACAGCATCTGTGCCTGACTGGTACAAGTTCTTGGATCTGGCACCACCAACGCCTCCCGCATTGCTACCACCCTGGGCACCACTATACGCGCTCCCGACTCCGTCACCCTTGAAACTGCCCCCAACCTGACCGCAGCCACTACTAACCTGCCCCGCGTTTCCTTGATAGCACTCTTTCTGCTGACCGCTTGCATCGCCGCCTTGCGCATCTTTGAAGTTACCGGCATCGTATTGCGCTCCTTCAACCCCAGCGCCAACAGCTTGTTCAAAACCGCGTGACCCGTCTTGGTCCTGGCATCCGTCCCCCTTCGCGCCATCCTTGTCGCCGTCGGCGTAGGGCGCGTGGGATTCAGCATAGGCGTACCCGACATCACCGCCATATACCTGCTGGCCGTACGATCCACCCGCTGGACCAACGTTTCCGCCATAGTTGCTTAGACCGGTCGGATCGCTGGGGCCAGGGAGTGGCACGACAGGTGGCACCGGCACGGGCTGGCCAGAGACTGTTGGAGGCACTGTGCTTATATTCACTGAAGTCGTGGGGGAGGCAGAGAGGGTCGACGAGGCGAGGGTGGCGACGAATGTGCCAGCGGCAGACGTTCCAACCGTGGAAGTCGTGGTAGACAATGACACAGAGACAGTCGTCGACGAGCTGGAGAAGGTAGTGGCACTAGTGGTCAAGGCACCCGAGCTGAACAAGGCAGTGGAGGGGGAGGTGCCTGGGGAAAGCGTGGCACTAGGGGAGGCAGACGTAGCAAGGGAGTTGGATACATTGCTTGTGGACATAACGACCGTTGTTACGGGGATGGAGGAGGAGGAAGAGCTCACAGTCCCCGCAGTCAAAGCATCGGAGCTCGTCTCAGCCACGGTTGAATAGGAGGACATGGGTGAGGAAGTCGCAGCGGTCTCGCTAGAGTCCCTGGAAGGGATGGTCGAGTCGGCAATAACTTGGAGCGGAGTAGCCAGGGCAGTAAGCGCGAGGACAGTCTTGAAGTTCATCGGGGTTGATTTGGCTTTCGTGGTTGGTTGTCGAAGAGACTGAATGTTGTGAGTGAACCAATCTTTGTTGAGCCTGCCATCAAATCATGGATATTGCTTCCACTTTCTGTCACTAATTTCGAGGATTCGACAACATGTTCTTCACTGAAAAGTTAAAATTGCCTTCGAGATTTAAGTCCACATTTTGGTGGTCCTCGTTTTATCGCATAACGTTCATGGCCATAGACATGTGGTCCTCGTTTTATCGCATAACGTTCATGGCCATAGACATGTGTACAAAAAGATTCACACCGCCAAAGCACTAAACACATTCACCATACCGCAGCTAACTTAGAATCCTTCCACAATCACAGCTGCCCCAGATCCAGGCGTGGTACTGAAAATCCAGTCCCCGACCCCTGAGAGGTTATCCGCGTGCTTCTTGTAATATCCATCCACAACCTTGGCAATAAAGCCCTCTACGAGCTCTTCAGGGACTAAAGACACGGTGCATCCACCCCACCCGGCACCTGAAAAAAGGTATGGATCGTGTGAGCATTCAAAATAGGCCAGGGCGGAGAGGATAATATCACGAACCAGTGAGTCTGGAGCCGACGGCACCTGAAGCGACGCAGAGAGCGGTGAGCTCATCCAACTCAGGGCATGAGCAGTTAAAACTTTGTGCGCACGACGCTTGCGACTCGTTCATAAGCGTGCCGAGGCTCTAAGAAAATGCAAAAATTATTGAAATGAAAGTTTAAAGCAATTAGGAAGGGTGGTACCTGCAAGACATCGTTGGAATCAACTTTCCCAACGCACACTTCCACAAACTCCAACACGCGCCGCGCCTCACTCAATACATGTTGCGTCCGCTTCAATAACTGAAGGCCATCCTCCAAAAACACTTTTCCAATCCCTCCACAAAACTCCGCCTCCACATCAGCCCATCCACCCGTATAAGTGTCCGCCCCAAATTTGCCCCGCAACGCTTCCACAATCGCATCACAGTTATAGGCTCCCTCCATCAAAACGGCCCCAGCAACCCCTTCCAGCCCCTTCAGTCCGGCCACCATGGCCCCGCGCGCCTCCGTAACCGCAGACGCGCCGAGGCTGCCTCGCTGAGTGTCCATGTACACCTCAAGCACCTCGCGCAGCGTGGTTGCGCGCACAGGTGTGCGTTCCTGCGTGTTACCTGCCCCTCCGCCTAGGCTGACCCACGCGCCGAGGAGGCGCGCCGCGAGGCGCGTCTCGAGGACGCGGAGGTTGTAGTTGCGCGCCGCTGTCACGTGTTTGTCAGCTGTCACGAGGCTGTGGGCCACGACGAACTTGTAAGGGCGTGTATGCGGAGGGATGGGCACTGGGGTGGCGTCCAGGATTGGGTGGAAGGAAATGAGAAGAGCGGAGGAAGGGGTGGCCATGATGGAGATGGATTGATCCATGCTGGTGTTCGATTTTTCTGAATTAAGGTTTGGTTGATTGCAAGGAATACTTGATTTTACCCTCCGGTCTGGACTCCCGCGTATCTTTCAGAACGGATTGCAGTCTGAGTTAGGTCCTTCTTGACGGGTGTGACGCCGTTGGCGTGAGCAACCGCCACGGCAGTAGCGCAGACGAACGCGGATGACGAGCTGAGCCCTGCGCCAGCAGGTACGTTTCCGGAGACCATGACGTCCATGTGGGGAGGCAGGGTAGCGAGAGCGAGGTCTTCATGGATTCCCTGATCAGTCAAAAAATGTTTAATATGGAGATAATGCGCCAAGCAGCACTAGCAAATACCTTGTATCCGCAGCGGAAGTAATTGTCCCACCTGTGCAGGGAGGCATCGATGGCCACGCCGCCTTTCTCTGCAGTGTCGTGGTTGAAGGTAGCGTCAGGATACTTTTCGCTGTTGATGTTTGCGAGCGTCACGCGCGCTACCCCGTCGCTGGAGGCATCGCGGGTGCGGACGGCAATAAGCACATCTCTATCGATACGGAAGAAGAGGCACATGCGTTAGTGCCATTGTTTGGCGGCTTCTGATGGTGATCGTGCACCTATCGACAGCCATGGGGAGCACCGAGAAGCCGCAGTAGTCAATGTGCTCGCCTGGTGGCGCTCGAATGGTTAATAGTGTGTCATGAAAACGTCAGGGAAGATATGAGACAGACCAATAATATTAACGCGGCCAGATGAGCGCGCCACATAGTCGGGTCTCGCCCCATACTTTGTCGCAAACGCGGCCACCAGCGCGGCCACCCGTCTCTCGCCCGTCTCGCGCGAGGTACCGCTCGCGTACACCGCATCCAGTCCGCGCACGTGCGGCACAAGGTTGACGTCGATCGCTCCGTTCATTTTCCAGTAGTTTTCGCAATTGCCCCCGGTTTCCAAATCAATTGCGCTTGAGCGATCGTCGGGAAAAGAGTGCCACTCACTCCATAATTTTCATTCCAGTTGAGGAAGAAGGAAATACGTTACAGCAAGACCCAAGACGAAAGATTCACTGCATCATGTATTATAAAATGGAGAATAATTGATCTCCCTATAACCAATCTGCTTCTCGATATAATTGCAACTCAGGTGATAGTGAAGCGAGTTTATAGAGGAACACTTAGTCGGAAGGGGTGTTGTGATGCAAGCTGCGATTCGGTCAAACAATTTCATAAAAATACTGTCCATGAAATGAGAGGAAGTGGGAGGCACTGAGTTCCAGTTTTCTTTCACAGTGTGGTGTAGTTCTACGCCTTGCCAATGAGTGCAATGGCAGCAGCTTACGGAGGATCTCGACACATGCTGGCAGACAGCAAATTTGCAGATAACAAGCTTGTATAGCACCACAGCTGCATGAACTCGAGGCAAATAAACACGGCGGGGTCAACTTTCCGACATGAAATCGATGCGGATTCAATTGGAAGGAAAGATTGTGATTAATGAAGACAAAATGCATAGATGCGCGAATTTATGTGTTTAAGAGAAAAAGAGAGTGTGTCAAAACCAGATGGTGGTCAGAAAATGAGTCAACTTGTGAAGTTGTGGATAGGGGAGGGGAGATTGCGGAGGTGATCACGCGGGTTAAAAGACAAAAAATCACACATCAAGAGGTCGTGCCTGAAAGTATTCTTTTGGTTCTTTCACTCGATACTTGGGGGGAGCGGAGTCATTATAAGCGATGGGCTTTTGAGTTTGTTGCTAGTGGTGTGACCTTGATCTGAGAAAAGGCGTGGATGAAAGGAAAGATGGAACTGGTGTCATTGCTTCCCTTTGACACAGAGTTTCGATAGTTGGTGTACTACGGGGAACGCAAGACGGTTCCCTGAAGGAAATTCGGCGGTAATTGTTGACCTTTTGCCTTGATGTGGTGGGTTGGTCGCCAACAGCATTTGAAGCATCGTCGTTGAGCGGTTGAGATAACGCAGTTTCGATTGTCTGTTCTTCAGGTTTTTGGCCGGTCCTGATCCAGGGAGGGGCATGCCACACCCCCTACTCTCATTGAATACCCGATGTGAATGAGGTAGGGATGGTAATGCCCTTGGCGTCCTTGTTCGAACCCCGACGGGAGAGGGTTCGACTGGGCGGCTGAATGGAAGGAGTCGAACGCCACTCCTGAGCAGATTGGAGCAACAAGTCTCCTCGAAAACATTCACATGAAGTCCGTCCACAGCCTGTGCATGCTGGCTCTGGCCTTTGCGGGCGCGGCGTCAGCCCAGCACGCGGCACTTCCCGTTGCTCTGGCTCCGCGGCCGCAGCCTGTTGCCGGTGCCGTGGCCGATGATGGCCTCAGCCAGAGCCACCACCCACAGCTCGCCGCCGCCATCCAGGGGCTTCACGCAGCCGTTGCCGCCGGGTCCAAGCACGAAGACAGTAGCAGCCCCATCGAGGCACCAAAGTTTGCCGGCCTCCGCGCAGCCCTCGCTGTCGCCCTGGACGCTCAATCCGCAAGCCCGCAAAAAGGTGCGCACATGACCCCCGTCCCAGAAAGAAGTGCCAGCTCACAGAATGCATGCGTGCGCGCGTGCCGATCTGTGTCGCTGCTGCCCTCAGCCAAAGACACTCTATTTCAAATGGCGGACTGCTGAATACTGAACGATCCATCCCCCCCTGAAACACACCGAAATATAGATCAAGCGCAGCCCATCGCTAATTGGGACACCCAAGACTCTTTTGCAGAAACGCCTGTTGCCGCTCTTGCTCAACCCGTTGCCAACTGGAACACCGAGGACTCATTGGATGAGGGCGTTGTGGCTGAGTTTGCTGAGCCCGTGGCCAACTGGGATGCGGTAGCCTCTGTCGATGAGGAACCTGTGGCGGAGTTTGCCCAACCGGTCGCCAACTGGGACACGCAAGACTCAATGGATGAGCAACCTGTTGCCAAGGCTGCCCAACCCATTGCCAACTGGGAAAATGAGGCCTCCGTGCAGGAGGAAGCCAGAATCGGCGACACGAATGCTCCCAACACTAACCCCATGGACGCGACATTGCACTTTGCCCAATTTGCTAAGGCCATGGCCGGTGACAAGGACTTAAAAGCGCAGGAGCCCCAACCCATTGACGCTCACGCAGTTACCGGATGGAAGTCGTTCAAAGACGCTGCCAAGTCGCAGTTTGCCCACTTGAAGTCCGCAGCTGGAGATCACTTCATTTCTTACACTTCTTTCAAAAAGTCGGCTGCTGGAACCTTTGCGGCTCTGTCTAACACCACGATAGTCACTACTGCCAACTCTACCATCAACACGATCGAAGACACCGTGACTGGAAAATTGCCACTCACAGTGACAACAGGTGTGATTGGTGGAATTTCCATGCTTGTTGGTCTTGGCCTCGTGTTTGCTGGCAACCGGGTCTTCAAACCGCTCCTGTTCCTCACTGGATTCGGTACTCTCGCGCTTGTCGACTACTATGTCCTGGGCTCCATCAACGCTGGCCGTGATGCCAACTCTCAGATCGCGGACTGGGTGTTTATTGTGTCTGCCATTCTCTCTGGCCTGTTGGGTGGATTCCTCTTTGTCTTCCTGTGGAAGGTGTGTCTTCAAATGTTCAAAATGAGCATCTTCTCGAAAAAAAATTCACTCACCTCTCTGCACGTAGGTGGGACTCTTCTTCCTTGGAGCGGGTCTTGGTTTCTGCCTGGCAGCCCTCATCGCCTTTGCCCTCCAAAACGTATGGCACAACAGTACCGCCAAATACATCTTCTTGGGAGTGCTGGCGCTGATTGGCGGAATCGCCATCCTCTTCTTTGAAGTGCCCGTCCTCGTGCTCTCCACGAGCGTCATTGGCGCCTACTGGTCCTTTGTCGGCCTCGACGTGTTTGTCCGCACAGGCTTCTTTGGTGTCGTGGTGAGCATCAGTCACGGCGACGTGACTGTCTTCACCACGACCAACAGCTGGGTCTGGATGCTCATTGGGTGCCTTGTCCTCGCGCTGGTGGGTGTTGCGGTTCAGTGGCACGAGATTCGCCGCCACGGTGGACATCGCGGCTTGCAGCAACGCGACTTGCAAAATGGCGCGCGTCATCCCGTTGGCATGACGCAGCCGGTTGCGATGCCGTCGTCTTATGGATACCAGAAGGTGTGAGTTTGTTTTTTTGGTGGGGAGGGTTCGGCTACGTTGGTTTAGTTGACTTTTCATGGACTGGTGTGTGCCTGCTGTTTGAAGGTGCCTTGCTTTTGTTCTCATGCAACATGCTTCCGAAAAGTTGTAATAAATGTTTCATCGGAGTGTAGTTACCAGGCCGTGACGAGACTACTCCGGAAAGCGGCAGAAAGTGTTGGACAATTGGCGCAGACAATCATGGAGAACTAGAACCATGTTCTTCTGCGCCGGTGTTCGACTCCATGTTGTTCGACGCCACAAACGAACAAAAGGCAGTCGATCGGTCGCCAGTCCCTTCCCTCACCTTCCTCCCACCGAAGATGAAAGCATTCCAGCTACTCGTGCTCGCACTCGCACTCCTACTGCCTCCCGTCATTGCCCACAATGCCCGCGACAATCAAGCTGTGGCCAACGCGCCACATCACCCCGTTGCCAACTTTGCCCACTACCTGAAGGAAGCGCAGGCCGCATCCGCGGGACAGGACCACTCTGTCCCCCACTTGGCACAGTTCCTCAAGGCCGCGGGGGAGCTCCCGGACCCAAAGCAAACGGTGCAGGACGCCGAGACCGGCGAGAGGACGGTGGAGACTGTGACGGGGGATGTGCGTAACGCGACAGGAGTGGCCAACGCAACAATTTCCTCCTTGAGTCAGGCAGCGCAAGGGCAGGTTGCCTTGACACCCTTGACAGGGAGTGTGGCGGGGGCGCTCTTGCTGGTTGGAGTTGTGTTCTTATTTGCTGGGAACTTGGTCTTGTGAGTTGTGTTCGACTTCATCTTCATCTTGGGATGAGGTCGCTGACTCTGAATCATTGCGTTTACAGCAAACCAATCCTTGGATTGGCAGGTTTCCTCACCTTTGCAGGTCTCGGATACTGGGCTACATCTGCCATTGATGCTAGCCGTGACCCGCATTTGGCTGTCTGGATCTACATTGTGGTTTGCCTCGCGGCTGGTCTCCTTGGTGCTGGTCTCCTCATCTGGCTGTGGCATCTGGGTCTCTTCCTGATTGGTGCCTTGCTCGGCCTCTCCATCGGGTTCCTTGTTGAATTCGCGTGCCAGACTTTCTGGCAAGACAAGACCTCCAAAATCATCGTCCTTGTCGCCTTGGCGGTACTGGGCGGCATCGCAATCTACTTCATGGAGAAGCCCATCCTCGTACTGGCCACCTCAGTCTGCGGTTCCTATCTGGTCCTCTTTGCGGTTGACATATTTGGTGCCTTTGGCTTCACGCACCAGATGATGTCCCTGATCAAAGGAAGCTCCGACGTGGAAACCCTTACTGGAAACCCTCGCTGGATAGGCATGCTGGTGGGCTGCGTATTGTTGGCGCTACTGGGCATTGGTGTGCAGGCGTGGCAGATTCGCCAGCACGGACACCACAAGGGGCTGAAGCACAGGGACAACCTTCAGGAGGATGCGAACGGTGGAAAGTACATGCCGCACGTACCGTACTCCAAGCTGGACGGTGCTTGACCGACTAAATTTATGCTTCCTATCTTACATTCTTTTATCTCCATGCAATTAATACCAAATTCTGTTCATGCGAAACCTCCGCCTTGTAACGGGTCACATCAAGGGGAATCTTGAGGATAACAAAAATCGGACAGGTCATCATATCACCCAACCTAAGCGACAAAGCATAGTCCATCAAAGTGGGTGGAGTGATCGAGCTGTGGCGTCGTTGTGATGCTTTAAACTGTGCGTCTGAACAACGAAAGTGTGATCTCTGCCATTCTCTTTCTATCGGCTCATCCGCTGACATCAGTGTTCATTCGCTCTCAAATGCCCGAGCTTCACCGTAATCTGGGCTTTTTTGGACCCTTTTTCTTGTTTCATGTCCTTCCTGTGTTTCATCTCCTCGCATCTACTTTTTTACTTATTAATCTTTTATGAGAAGTTATGAGACTGGTGTCAGTGTTCTAGTCAAAAACAAGAGGTGTATTTGTGGGACAGGGAAACTTCAGGATTTGGGCATTACGATGGATCCAGTGGCAAACGTGACGAAGGAAGGAAGTAGTGCAAGATTGAGCATGAGACGCACACGTCCATCAAAACGCAGTAACACAACAGCCACATCCATCGTCAACCTCGCCTCGTCCACCCTCTCTGCCCCCCTTCAAGACATTGATTGTGTTCCCAACAACCTCTGGCCAACTACTGCCAGTTGCCGCGCGTGGTACCTTTCCCTGACCACATCGGCTCGCCCGGTTCAGGGAGCTATGGAGGGAATTTGCGACAGCAGGAGTGTACGGCTAGCAGCCTTACGTTGGTGATTTCTACTACCACGCTGGATTCAAGGATGGTGCGAAGGGAGGCGAATACTGGGACCAACGCGGGCAGTTATTGTCAAAGTGGAAAAAGAGTGGTTGTTAAGGATGCCATACGGCGTTTAGTCAGATTGAAAGGTGGCGTTGCGGGCACCCAGAGTCTGAGTAATGCGGCAACTATCAAGAAACGAACTTAGTAGCGGCTGCGGTCGGATTGGAGGCAGTTACAAGAGCAACACGAATGTGCGCGCTTACATTTAAGTGCGCAATCGCTCACGATATCCTGACTGGGATGTTATTTTGGCAGTTGGTTAGTTCGCGCTATGCGCAGCGTTTGCAATGGTTTCTGATACTGGGAGTCTCGCACCCTTGTACTGCTCGGGTGGCCTGTATCATTTCTGCATGTTATAAATATTGAATTGTACTGTCTTTCTCTCTGTTCTAAATTGGGCGCTTCCTCTCCACATTGTTTGTGCGCACATTGTAAGAGGAACTAGGTACTGTGTGTCGGATTGTCTAGTTGCTTTGATTTGCTTGGGTTTCCATACTAACTTACGATGACAACTTATCCCATTATTACTTTGATAGGAAAAAAAAAGTGTCTTCTGGATACCTGGGCCACGGGCGGTTCGGGCGTTTCCACTCAGGAGATGGGGATCAAGGCGCACAAATCCAGCGAGTTGTTGGCCAGGAGTTTGAGGATGGATGCGCCTGCAGCGCACTACTTCTGCTACCCGTTTGGAAGGCAAATACATCTATTGGGGGAAATAAGAAGCAGCGAGAAAAAATAAAGATGTACAGTTATACACCCGCGCGAACCACAATCACATCATGATCACTTCCAGGAACACCACTCCGAGCCCATTCCACAGCAGCACCATTCATGACACACAGCCGCTCCTCTGTACCAGGATCTCTGTAAATGAATCCGTCTGTCTTGGCATCGTACCCTATGAACAGAATATAGTGCCCCACAAATTCCTCCTGCTCCAGATCGTTGGTGCTGTTTGGAGCTGCACCGCGTGTGAAGAACCGGGTAAAAACGTTCCCGGCAATGTGAGATCCGGCCGCACCAGGTGCAGCTCCAAGTTGCTGCTGCTGTCGCATCAACAGCGGCTCAGTGGAGAAAGATCGGGAGAGGGATCCTCCAGAGCCTCCAAAGCATGCACCCATGCCGCCGAAGGCACTCCAGCACGACGAACGTGAATCACGCGAACGCAGTCCTCGCCTTCTACTCTCCAACCTGCCTCCCTCATCAAACCCTTCGCTCTCATCATCAACATCTCCTGCCTCATCATCAAAGCCGTCACTCCAAAACTCATCTACTTCGCTCTCTTCTTCTCCCTCCTCCTCATCATGCCAAGATCCTTCATCCATGCTCTCAAATGCATCATCATCTTCGGACGAAGTCTCCTGAGACTGTGTATTGGCAGCCTCGGGCAGAGACCCACTTGTACCACCAAGAACCCCACCCCAAAAGGAAAGCGAGCCACGTCGCGGCTGTACAGCTACAGGCGACGACACATTCTCAGGAACAACATGCACCCCTTTGCTTGCGAATATTTCTTCGCGCCGCTTCGAGGAGGATGACGAGGACGACACGGCAGCGCCCGCGGCGGGGGCTCCGGTAGCTGTAGCGGACGATCTGGCCGTGATGGGCACGTCCTGGAACGTGACCCCGCGCCGCGAGGAGGCTGCTGAAGCCGCAGGGACAGCGATAGCGCCGTCATTGGAAAGACCAGTTTTGCGATTGCGTGTGATGGCCGCGGCCGCCGCTGCCATCTCGGTTTCGGTTCCGGGGATACTGAAGGCGCGGTGCTTTTTGGGGCTCTTGCCGCCGGGCGTGAGGAAGCTCAACAGTGGCGGCGTTGGCGATTGCATGAGCGCAGAAGGTGGGGTTGGGGATCCCGCCGCCACTGAAACTCCAGATCGTCGAACAGGCGAGCTATTCACAGATATAGAGGTAGACAACTTTGGCTGCTGTTGCTGCTGCTGCTGCTGCTGAATCGAGTTACCGAAAATGGAAATTCGCATTGGGCTCGAGCTGGTGCTTCCGGGTTGAGACTTAGTAGCAGCAGGCGGCATAGGCGGGGGTATAAAGTTTCCGCTGCTGTTTGCGCTACTGGCGCGTCTCATTCCGCTGTTAAGGAGCTGAAGACGATGATGTGTCTCCTCATCAACTTTGGACACAATTCCGACACCAGGAGGTACTGCACGCCGAGGCGCCGCACTTGGTTCACGCAAAGTTGAATCGTCGTCATCATCATCAATGGTAATTTGAACTCCTGGAGGTGGCAGTCTCTTAGCAGTTCGAGAACTGGAAGATGGTGTGGGAGTGACTGGGGCAGATCCGGCATTGCTAGCTCCTGCCCCTTGTCTTTTGGCCGCCATTGGAGGCGTGATGGCGTTGGTTCCAGCCTCATCTTGATCTTCGGCACTAAACACAAAGGATCCAAGCCATAAAATGGTTGAAGAAAGCGTCTTAATTACTGAAAAATCCAGACTTTCATACTCTGGCATTTCAAGAGGGGGAACCCATGGTTGCAAATGTTCAACTTCGTGCCGCTGCTGCCTTAATTCTGTTGCTCCAGAATGAGCATCCATAGCTTCGACGGTGGGCGGAACTCGCACATTCGCCAAAGTAGACGGTGTCGTTGAAGCTGTGGTGGACCGAGATCCCGAATCAGCCACACTAACATGAACAGAATCATATCCTTGTTGCAGAGAGCCATGCTGGTTCGACAGCAAAAGGGGTGTTCTGTCGGAGACAGTTGTCACGGACTTGGATGCCGACTTCGAAGCTGAAGGCGCCGCCGCCTTCGAGGACGGTGAGACAGCATTCTGTGACGGGGAGGTGGAAGTCCCAGATTCAAAACCGACAAATCGTTGGCGCCTCTCACGATCGTTTGCTTGATTTCCACCACGATAGTTGCTTCCCCTCCGTCGCGAAAAGCGAGACTGCGGCTCATTATCAATCAGGTCCGCATTGTCTGAAAACAAGTACCCATCTTGATGACGAGAATGCTGCAATAAGCCGTCTTCATCTACATCGGAGTCGGGCTCTTCTTCAGCCGCACCACACATCCAGCCCAATCCCACCGTCTGCCAACGGCTCGCCCATAGATTCTTCCTTCGAAGACGCTCAGTTCTATTGTCACAAAAAGATGAGATGGCCAATCAAGAAAGCGTCAAAAAGGGGATGGCACCCACCGAATCGCCTTTCGCCGACACACGCGACAAGATACACCAGATAAATTGACAAGCATCAGAATCGCGTATCTGCCCGACATCAGGAAGCGCTTCATGTCGTCCAGCGGAAGTAGGAGTGGCACGACACGAACACCGTTGTCTTGCGCGTCCGCGAATAGGGAATGGATCCTACGTGAATCGGTCAGGAAAGCGTTTTTATAGAATTGCTTCGAGGCATAATTGAAGTTGACGCCGATGTAGGTGGTATAATAAGCTGTTCACACCACATGGTTAGCTTCGAATATTTTGACGGGATGGCGCGCCCAATCTAGCTCGCGCATTCCGCGTCGTTCTTTTCATATTAACCAACAGGCACTCAACTGAAATCTGAAACACCGAACGCCTTGAGCAAATAGGCCAAATCAATGGTCCAGACTGAGCCCAATTCTACTGCATCTCTGTGAACAAAGAGGCGCAAGTCCAATGGGTCGCTGTGACTAAATAGCCGTAGGGACTTGAGCACCATAGAAACGCAGGCGAGACCGCAGTCCCACTGCGATGGCTGCGAGATATGCGGAACTTGTTCTGCAAGGGCCTTGATTCTATGTCGCACAATCGAGTTTATGTTGTTTGGGCCGCTTTCAGCGATACTGCCGGTGCTGCTGCCGGCACTGCTGGTTGAGCCAGCATGGTGAGGATGCGAAACAGGTAAAGGAAGAGCACGCGAGTCGTGGTTACTGAGCGGATGGTGGGGATGAAGCGCGTAGTGAGTTCTGGCCTGGCTAAAGGCGAGTGTTGATTTCCGTTTGAACACTGGCCCACTCGCGCCACCACCTCCGCCTGAGCTGGATCCGCGGATATCACGCACGCGTACACTCACGCGCAGGTTCTGGTTGTGAGAGGAGGGTGCGGCGCCAAATGTAAAGTTTGCTTTGACGACTGCAACTGCGTCAGTGTGGGATGGCCAGAGCTGGGGGAAAGCGTGGCGATGCATGTTTGCAGTAATGTTGCTGCTTCCTGAGCTAGTTGAGCTGGCTGGGTCAGCCGGGTCAGCCGGGATGTGGTTGTGGTGGTTGTGGGGGCACTCAAATGGTGGGTGGCTCGAGTGACTTGAGTCCACGACGGCGTCACGCTCGGCGGCACCGCGTATACCGTGTACACCTTGCGCATACCTGGATGAGTATGGCGGCGGCGGTGGTTGCAGTTGCGCAGCCAAGGTCGCGACCGCTCGGCGAGGCGAAGACGAGGACGACGACAACGACGCTGACGATGAGGACGAGGATGCGTCCCTTCGCGGACTGCTGCCCAGACGTTGCTTCTCCCAGTGGGTCGGTGCCTCGCGCCGTGCGTCGCCGCCCCGTTCGCCGCTCGTCTCGAGTGACGAATGCATGCAATCAACTGCTGGAACTTTGATTTTCTCTTTCTTTTCTACGACATGCTTCCAACATTTTAATGTGCCCGTTTCTTTCGGCCAAGTCGCCACAACTGGCATTGCTCTGCCCTTTTCATGGAGCTCGAAAGGAAGTGATGCGGACACTGCGCGAGTGTCCCTCGAATGTGCGTGGTAATCTGAGGGAAACGGTGCAGCATGGGATAGCATGGGATGTCAGATATGCCGTGATTCGCGAAAAGGGGTTTTTAAGAAGAAATACCCTCCAAGTTCCCTCCACCCCCCATCTCACAAAAAACACACATGTCCCGCTTCGTTCGCGCCTCCAAGTGTACGTACATCCTCCGATACACAACTTGATCACATGGATGGGATTGAATCTCATCATTATGTCGCTGCCGCTAATCGTGCTGGCAAGCATTGCGGTCATTGTCAATTTAAGGGTGGCCCATTCTGAGATTGGGCCATTAGCGCAACCAGAGGATCCGCGAAACCTTCCTTTGCAAGGGATCGCTTCAGAAGTGCATGGATCCGTTTTCCCCGTTTCTCCCCATATTTCCCCCACCTTTTATGGCGACAACTCGACTCGCTCACGTCTCCCTCTCCAACCCATTCAAAAAACAGATCGCCACGTGTTTGGCACACCAAACAAAAAGGAGCAATGTTATGACAATCTCAAAGTGCGTTATCGGTTTGCCCGTCAGGCTTTTGTGGCTGTGTCCCCGATGCTGTGTCTGATTTTGTGTCTGGTCGCGAGGACCCACCGCACTGCGAGCGCTATCTTTGTGAACTCGGCTAACTATCTTCTTACGTGATTAGATCTCGCGTAGCGCTTGGGACACCAACTTAGTCAAGGTCAACTCCATGTTCATTTCCGTCAATATGGAGGCGGGTGGAGGTACGAGGACGCACCATTATCTACGCGATATGAGCGGACTTCTGAACTGTTTTCACATTTTCTACAGGCGGTGCTTTTGCCGTGATCCCTCACGCTAACACAGGAAAGAATGAAGTTCCCCTCTACGTCGGACACTCGGGTGCTGTTTTGGGTTCGTCATTGCAGTACTTTCATTCTGATACTATTAGCGGATATGCTTTTCTGATCACACGCATTCAATTTTTACAGACACCGACTTCAACCCGTTCAACGACCACATTGTTGCTTCCGGTGCTGAAGACAGCAAGGTTACTGTTAACGTTCTCATGTAAGATGAGACAAATGCTCATGAGATACTTTCTTGCGTACATGTAGGTCATGGTTTGGCAGATCCCTGAGGGAGGTCCAACTGCCAACATTGAGACCCCACTTTTGACGTTGAGTGGTCACGGCAGAAAGGTAAGAATCTTTTGCCTCTTGTATATTCCCTTCCCCCGTCAGACACTGAAGGTTGGAATACAATAAGGTCGGCCATGTTCTCTTCCACCCAACCGCCGACAACGTCCTTCTTTCCGCGAGCGCTGACTTCACTGTCAAAATCTGGGACATTAGTACGGGCCAGCAGCGGAGCGAGCTCGCCAACGTGCACGCTGACCTCATCCAGGGCCTCACCTGGAACTACCAGGGCAACCTCATCGCGACGACGTGCAAAGACAAGAAGCTGCGCGTCTTTGACGTGCGCACGGGTGCCGTCGTTGCCGAAACGAGTGGGCACCAGGGGATCAAGGGGTCCCGCGTCGAGTGGATGGGCAGCTTGGATAAGTTTGTGACGACTGGGTTTAGCAGAAGCAGTGAGAGACAGCTCTATGTGTGGGATTTTGCGAATGTGACGGAGCCGCTGAAAAGCGAGACTGTTGACACTGCCTCTGGGTTAGTTTTTATAGCATTTTGATGTCCCGACTTGGGATTGATTGAGTAATTCGCGCGTAGATTGCTCATTCCCAAGTACGATGGCGACACCAACATGCTCTACGTTGCTGGAAAGGTGAGACTAGTGTTGGTCTTCGGAATGTCTTATTCGGACTTTGCGGACTTCAGGGAGACGGAAACATCAGATACTATGAATGGGTTGAAGACGACAAGGGCCTGTACCCTCTGTCCGAGTACAAGTCCTCGGACCCGCTTCGTGGCCTTGGATTCCTGCCAAAACGTGCGTGCGCCATCAACGAGTGCGAGGTTGCCAGAATCTACAAGGTGCACCCCACCATGGTGGAGCCTATCTCCATGAAAGTGCCAAGAAAGGTGAGCTGTCGTGTACCCCTGTCCACACCTGTTTCATGTCTCTAAACCCTTCCCTACGTAAAAATCAGTCGGACACTTTCCAGGCGGACATTTTCCCTGACACAGAGGGTCCCGAGGCTGCCCTTACGGCGGACGAATTCTTCTCCGGAAAGGACGCCAAGCCAAAACTTATTTCATTGGAGAATGGATTCGTGCCGGCCGCGAGTGCCGTTGCCTTTGTGACGACGGCCCCTGCGGGAGGCAGCCCCGCTGTTGGAAGTCCCGCGCGCAGCGGAGCCAGAACGCCCGTGATGAGTGAGAAGGAAATTCAGGACACGCTTACGGCCCTTAGAAAGGAGAATGATGAGCTGAAGGCCCAGGTGACCAGCAAGGATATCAGAATTAGACAGCTGGAGGCTCAGGTGGAGCAGTTGAAGGTGGCTTCTCCTTAGGTTGTGCACTCGTTTAAGGTCATTCAAGGTGTTGTTGCATGGTGTCGTGTTTGGGAGGACTTGGACTTAATCATTTCTCCCTTTCCTTTTCCTTTGATGTGTATTTGAAAGTGATTCTCCTTGGTGTGATTGACTGAGGCGGTTCGTTAGTAAGGCATGGGGGACATCTCTGAAAACATCCAAAATCGAAACGATGGCGATCGGTGCGTAGGCCCCAAGCAGTGCGACAGTAACCCTGACAATGCGCGCGTAATGCGCCTACATAGACCAGAGCCTCACTGAATGGGACCGTCAATGGACAGTGGTCAATGGGGTTTGTGGCCTTTTTGTGACCTGCTTGCTCTCGAACTCACCAGCCTGTCTCCTATTCAACAAACTCTCGTGGCTCGCCTCCCCTGAATACCGCTTCTTCTGTTTGCGCTTCCGCTTCGGCCTGATATCCGACTCCTGCGGCTCCCTTCCCGTCGTCGTTCTGCGCCTCATTTGGAACCGAATCTAATCCAGAACCCAGACGACTTCTCAGCCTGGGAGTCCCTCATTAAGTTGGCAGAGTCCTCTCAGTCAGTTCCCGGTGCAAGGTGCGTGCGGCTTCATCGGCTTGCGCGGCCTTTGCCTGTTTTTCATAATCTGACTCGGCTGTCCCCCAACTCTGCCGGCTCTCCTGTGGCTTTCGTATGCCGTTGCCTTTCGTGTACTCCCAGTGGTCCTGTGAACTCGGAGAGCGATTCTACCGTGATTGCTAGCCTTCGCACTGTATATGATCACTTCCTCGCGAAGTTCCCGCTCTGCTTCGGTTACTGGAAAAAGTATGCAGATGCTGAGATGCGTATCGAAGGTTTCACCAAGGCTACAGAGGTGAGCATCTTTGCGGCTGCCCTCATAGATAAGTTGGGCCTCACTACTTCTGGATGTCTGCTAGGTCTTCGAACGCGGCGTATCAGCGATTCATAATAGCATTGATCTTTGGAACCATTACTGCCAATTTAAAGTTGATAAATCGTCTGATGATGTGGAAGGAATCCGCACGTGAGTGGAACTCTTTTTACCCCATTCCTTCCTTCCCCTTTCCTTTCTCGTTGCGGTTGCACCTTGGGTGGGCAGTTGGAACAGCATTTACTTTAGGAAGCAAGCATGGTGTGTGGACCACTTGAAATCTACTCCAACCGAATTCAGGAATTAGTGGTGCGCTGTCGATGAACGCGTCGCGTCGATCAGTATGCTTTTCTTTCCTGCACCTTTCCTTCCTTTCCTTCCCAAGCATTCAAAGGAGTTACCTGAAGTCCTCATACTAATCCGTGTGTGAGTGCAAGCAAATTACTTTGCCGGGAGGCTGATCTCTTTCTCTTCTTCCTTCTTTCCTTTCCTTTCTCCTTGTGTTCTTCCCCATTGAAGACCGTACTTAACCCGACGCAATTCTGTCTATATTGATTCATGGGGTCTTTCTTTGTCGGTTTCTATCGTTCGCTGGCATATCGCTTCTCCGTCCTTCTAGCGTCTTTGAACGCGCTGCGCAAGGCGTTGGCTATGACTTCTTATCGCACACATTCTGGGATAAATATATTGATTATGAGGAGGCCAAGCAGCAAGACGCCAGAGTTTTTGCAATCCTGGAGCGCATTATTCGCATTCCTCTTCATCAGTACACGCGCTACTTTGAAAAGTGAGGTTTGCCAAAGTCTCGCTGTATATATGAACTCACCTTCTAACTCCAGATATTCTCAACTGTCTGCTTCCCGACCTGTTGACGAACTTCTCGAGAAGGCCGAGCTTGACCGCGTCACTGCCGAAGTGAAAGCGGCTAATCCGGGGAAAAAGGTAAGCCCCACTGAGGAGCGGTAGATTTTCAGGACACTAAACGCAACGTGGTTGCATTGTATCAAAAAGAATGACATTGAGGCTGAGCTGCGTCAGAGCATCCACAAAATCAAAAGCGACATCTACCTCAAGACTCAAGAGGGCGTGCTCAAGCGCTGGTCCTTTGAAAGCGAAATCAAGCGACCGTATTTCCACGTCAAGCCGCTCGACGAGACGCAGCTGGCCACCTGGCGCAAGTACCTGGACTACGAGGAGGAGGCCGTCTCTACGACCGAGAACGGTGACGTGACTCGCGTCTACGTTCTCTATGAGCGGTGCCTTGTGGCATGCGCTTTGTATGAAGAGTATTGGTTGCGCTATGCGAGGTATTTGACCGTGAGGGGGGATTTTGAGCGGACTTCGAACGTTTACTATCGAGCGTGCAACCTGTACCTGGCGGCTGGGTGAGTGATTATTACGTAGAATACCACTGCCGAACTATAACTGATGGTAACGCAGGCGTACGGAGCTTCGCCTGGAGTATGCTGCCTTTGAAGAGGAGCATAACAGGATTTCTGAAGCTGCACAGGTCTATACTAAGTTGATGGAGAGTGGTAGGAATATTATATATTTTTTTACTCTATTTTGAGGATTTTAACGGAATCATCAGTTCCTGGTCACGTTGAGACTCTGTTCAAGTACGCAAACTTTATGCGGCGCCACTATGGAGTTAACAAAGGCGAAGAATGCTACACGAGTGCCATTGAAATGTTGACCGACGAGAAGGCGAAAGGCTTCTTGATTGCTGCTAAAGCAAAGTATATTTACAACGTGAGTGAATCGGGATGCGAAGCTTGCATCAAAACTGAGTAATTGTCTTTTTAGCTAAGAGGTTCAGTTGAAGATGCTAGAAAGTTGTTTGTGGACGCTCTTCCGATATTGTCCGAGAGCAGATCCTTGCTACTTCAATACTTTTTGTTTGAGCTTGCTTTGCCTGGTACCTGCTTCATTCGTTTGCTTATTGATGGAAGCAGACACTGACGTTTGGTTGATTTTGCAGGAACCGAGTTGGACCACGTGCGGTTCGCTTGGGACGCCATCAAGGGCTCTGGAGCATTCACCGAATATGACAAGTTGACCCTAGGCAACAGATATGCCGATTATCTTCTTGAAAGGGACGTCAACGTGGTTGCCTACCGCAATTTGGTGCAATTTTTGCAGGCGACATACACAATGCCCTCCACCGAATCGCTTGGAGACAGTCCGGGAGGCTCAAAAAAGAGGGCTGCCGACGAAAATGGAGATGACAAGGCGTATAAGATGACCAAGACTTCAGCGGCTGTGACGCCAGTTGTCGCTGCTGCTGTTCCGCAAGCAGCTGGGATGGGGATGGGAATGGGGATGGGCGGAGGCGGCATGTACAATCAGGCAGCCGGCTATGGAGGTTATGGCCAGCAACAGGCTGGAGTTCAATGGGGTGGCGGTGGCAACTGGGGCTACTAATTGTACTTTATTGATTGCGTACTTACAAAATGAAAAATCAAACGTGCTGTGGGAGCTCTGGTTCTTGTTGAGATTGCTTTGGTTCGAGACGCTGCTTCAGGGAAACATGCGACATTCTCAAGTTTGTTCTTGAATCAATAGCAGAGATACCAGTAGGTTCAATTTCCGTTTGCAGTGCTTCATGGGACGCAATATGGTCGTAGTCGGATTCATATTCATAATGCTCCTCTTGCTTGGCGTCGTTAGAAACTTCTAAATCGTGAAGAGAGTGACGAGACCCTCTTTGAGAGTGATACACATTGTGTTTAGAGATGGAGGCGACGCTACCTTTGTTAGACATGGTCTTTGGGTCTGGGTCAGAGGTATTTGTTTCTCTGATAAGTTTAGCATGACTTGCCCGTTGAAAGAGACTTGCTCGACTGGCATGCTTGGAAGCAGAAATTTCAGATGATTTTTGTAAAAGGCTCGTATGGCTTGCGCGTTGGGATGTAGTCGTCCCTATCGGGTTAAGGTTAGTCAGACTTGCACGCTTTGAAACGGATGCTGATTCTTGACTGTTCTGCATCAGACTGGCACGACTTGCTCTTGTTGAGATTGCATGGTGTTGGGCCCCTTGTGGCAGATTCCCCTGCCTGATTGGAGTATGAGGAACCTCAGACGCTTGTCGAGTTAGAGTCGTACGACTGGCACGATATGATACAGACGGTTGAGTTTCCCCGTACGTTTCTTGTTGCAGTTTAGTTCGACTTTCTCGGTGGGAAGCCACAACATCTGGAAGTTTGTGAGTCAAGGTGATCTCACTTGCCCGATGCGACAATGTTGCGGATGGCCCATCCGACGCTTCTTGATGCAACTTTGAGTAGCTTGCTCTGTTAGATCCGATTAAATTTGATCGACTTCCGCGATTTGATATGGACAGAGGAGCTTCGGAAAACTCCTGTGGCAACTTGCTCTGGCTTGCTTGCTTCGATTTGATAGATTTGGAATCGCCTTGAGCCTTAATTTGTGCTAATGGCCCTTTTTGAGGAGAGGGATTGGAAGACAACGCCGACATTGGTTGAATAATATCTTTCATATAAATGCTGTCGTTCGATCTCGATTGCTTCGCCTCTTGTGATAAATTTGAATGCGACGCGACTCTCGAAGCCGCTTTGCTAGAAGCCATATTGAAAGCAGAACTGCTTTTTGATGATGCTTTGGGCGCGATATCTCCTTTCTTGGGCGTTTTTGATACGGCATTAGGAGGCGATAGTTCCGGATCAATAAAAGATGCAGTATTGGAATCAATCTTTGAAACTGGAATAGCTGGATTTTGTGTTATGTTAGCCACAGATATGATCTCTGAAGTCGGCTGTGAATGAGGAATAGCAACTTCACCTTCGGCAGCATGCAATATATCATGCTCTGAATCAGCTTTCGAATGTGGTTTTGAATGAAATTCTTCATAGTCATTAAAGTTATAGTCTGATGCTTGTATGGACGTGCTCGTGAGACCACCACTTGCAATGGCTTCTGTCATGGAATGAGTTTGTTCCGATTCCTTGAGCTCATTAGATTCTGCGTCGTTTGCCGCAGATTGTGGCCTTGGTGATATCGGTAGTTGTGCATTCGAAAGCAATCGAGGTGGTGATGTAGCTGGCCGTTCAGAATGAGTACTTGTTGTCTGATTATCTTCTGCAACGACCCGTGCGTCGGGCGCAGTGGTAGTCATTGCTTGACCAGAGACTTCACTTGCTTTTTTGGGTTTGACGGATCCGCTAGCTGCCGCAGTTTGTGGTGCAACTCTTGGAGCATGAGAAAAGTGGTAGTCGTCCAGACCCATTTGGTTGGAACCTGCCGGAGCCGATTTTGCAACGTGGTAGCCAGTTAACTTATGTCCAGGGGGAAATTGCTCAGAATATTCCTCCAAAATCTTCATATAATGAGTTGGGTACTTGGCAATATTTGCGAGATGCTCCAAGTTTTTGCGACGCTCGTTCGACCACTCGCAGCGATTATAATTTGGAGCCTTGTCTTCGATTCTCTGAAGTATAATCTGAACGTAATATATCAAGAATCTAGATTAATGAATGGATCGAGACGTGACACTATGACAAACCAAGTTTTCCCTCGTGATTTTTTCCTTATCCCTTTTACGCTTGTGATCACGCGCATCCATCATTAAAGAACTCGTCTCCTCTTCCTTGTGAATATGTAATGATGAGACCTCCGCAGGGTTGAGCATTTGAAAGCTGATGCGATCCAGTAAAATATGGTTTTTACGCTCGATGTCATGCAGTCGCTCTTTGATTTTTAGTCAGTGGCGGCCTGAGCCGAATACTGAGGTTGTTACCTTCTTCTATTTGGACCCCTTTAAGCCTCATTTCCAAATGCGGATAAACACGAGGTCTCAAATTATCAATACTAGGCTTTGCCTGCCTTAGTCTCTTGTGATGCAATTGCATAGACTTGTCCTCCCACCGCTTTGCCAAGATCATATTGCAAGCGGGGTGCAATGCAAAGTAATGCCGATGCGCGAAAGCTTTTTCAGGATTCTTGAGTCTTGCAAACATGTACTTGTTTCCATTTCCGTTCGGTTTCTTGGGATGCGCCTTATGTGGTTGCGACGGTGTCGCGGCTCCGTCATTCTGGCTTTGTATGTTCACGCTGAATTTGAGTGCAGTTTTCTTCTGTAGAGCTTCCAGCTCTTTTCTATTTCGATTGGTGGCTTTACTACCGATGCGCGATGCTCGCCCTTGTTGTCCGCTTCCGCCTGCTTGTTCGGACAAACCTGAAATCTGTTCATCCAAGGGATGCTCTTCAACGGCCGCCATGCAGGATTCAATACAAAGGATATTAGAAGCTAATATGAAGCACGGATGCTGTTGAAGGAGGCCGTAGAGTTTCCTTTGTTCGTTCTTTGTTCCAAAAAAACAAACAGAAACATCCAGAAAGACTGATTTTTCCTCCTCTTTTCTCCTCTGTCTCTATAACTTGAATCTATTCGGCAACAAGAAAACAAACAGACACCATCCCCAAAATGAATCAGGCCATTCCCGAAAAAAAGCTTACTTTGTCTTCCGCTGAGACATGGAGCGCACAAGGCCCCCAATTTTGTTCAGTGACATGCTCTTGGCCACAGAGATGTCAACACCGCCAGAAACACCACCGCCGACACTTGAACCCACAACAGAGCTTGATCCAAAACTGACGGCTTTGCCACCACTAACCCCACCAGCTGCATCCTTTTCTGCAGACTTGCGACTATTGGCAGTCAGGGTGCTCCCTGCCCTCGACCCAAGCACATCAATCACAACATTCTCCAACGGCGCGGACTTGGCAGGAATCTCCAACGTCTCCTCACTGTGTACGCTACTAGCGGCGCCTTGGCTATTCTGCAGCGCCGTAGTTGGTACGCTCAACAGCGGTTGCTGCAAAGTGGCCGGGGACAAAGGTACACTCAGTGAGCTCGGGATGGCTTTCTTGGTTGTGTTGGAGCGGGTGTGCGTATCCCGGTCCTTGCCACCAAGCTGAAATGTGAACATGGAGAGCCGTCGCGGTTTTTCTTTCTGCAGAGGCGCCACGTAGGCTGATGCGGTGGCACTGGATATAGTGGCGGGGGACGAAGTCACCCCCTTCCCCGTCCCGTAGACAATAGTAGAAGACGTCATGGCAGGATCTGCATCGAGGGGCAGTGCAGGGAGAGGTGCGTCCAAATGAGGTGCAGCTGCCAATCCACTCGATACGGAAACAGGTGCAACGATCGTCGCTGGTGAAGCGGATGGAGCCGACGTGGCCGCCATCTTGTCCCGTGAATTCATTCTGCGCATGTCCAGGTCGCTGAGCCTTTTTGTTTCCCCAACCGCTGATGGCGCAACAGAAGACACAACAGTGCTGACCGCATCCCCACTGGACACATGAGCTGCTGGTCGACCATTGCTACTCGGACCAGAGATTGAGCCAATTCTCCTCCAATTTACAAACGAGCTTCGCCACGAAGAGCTGGGCTCTCCATGCGACCCACTGGGCGAATCATTCGATCCGGACGCATGCATAGAAGCCGATAGAGTAGCAGCTTGATGTTGTTGCTGTACCTTCTTGGCCGAACCGCTTGATAAACTCAGTTCCCGTCGCCTACTCCCAATGGCATGACTCATAATCTCGCCAAATGAGTACTTGGGGCCATTCGGAGACACCATAGACGACCGGGCAGTTGAGGTGAGCCCCACAACGGAAGAACCTCCACCATTCTGCGAAAGCCCTGCTCCAACCAACGATGACGACGAAGACGCCGCCAATCGCGAGTCGACTGCCCTCGTCGACTTCGCCTCCGATGCAACCTGCGATACGCCCGCCAGCCACTCATGACGCAGAGCCTGGTCGGGCGTCATCCGCCTTTCAGGGTCCCACTCCAGGCAGCGGTCAAGGAAATCCAGAAAGAGCATGTCCGTGGTGCGCAGCACGTGGCTCAACGTTTTGCTGGAAGGTCGCCTTTTTTTGCCCTTGCTGCTCACAAACGGTCGCGGTTGACCTGTGGATTGCTCGAAAAAGTACTTGCGTCTGTTTCCACGCGATATGACATAGTCTGGCGGGACGCCTTTGATTTCCATAATGCATGCCAACTGCTCTTGCTCATTTTCGCCAGGGAACAACGGGTATCCTGTCAAGAGCTCAGCAAGAATGCATCCAAATGACCACATGTCGATGGCAACAGTGTAACCAATGCCAAGAATTACTTCAGGACTCCGGTAAAAACGTGATTGAATGTAGGTGTAGATTCGCTCGTGTTCGTAGCATGATGACCCGAAATCAATGACTTTCACTTTGTAGAGTGGTGAGCTTGGGTTAAAATTAGGGTCAATGTACGAGCGAGAAAGACCCGAAGCGGAGCTAGGAACCAAATCGCATTTTTGAGGATGCAAGAAGTTGACATCATTGAATAGGATGTTCTGTTAAAGACGACGAGTGTCTGAGACCAATGTCAAACAATACCAGATTGAACAAACCTCGGGCTTCAGATCGCAATGAACTGCCTTGATCCTGCTCAAGAGTGACAAACACTCCAGCAGCTGGACAGAAAACACCTTCAACACGCCCATATGGATCCCGCGAAACCCTCCCGCCTTGACCCAGTCGTACAAACTGTTTCCCAGAAGTTCGAAAGATATACACAAATGACCACGGAAATAGAAGCTATCCAGCATATGAACCAAATTATGTGTTTTGTCAGCATCCTGACCAAAATGACACGGCCAGTTCAGCCACACTTTCCAAAACAATGTCTTTGAGGATGACGACGCTCACCTCCTTACGCAAACGATCCAAAATCTTTACTTCCACTACTCCTTGCTTTTCAAAGCGCTTTTTGTTCTTGATAATCTTGAGCGCGACAATTTCCTTGGTTTTGTGATCAAAGCACTTTGCGGCCTGACCGAAAGATCCCTTCCCCAGGATTGAAATAAGCTCATAACGATATCCAATGTGGTCATGCGGTGTGATGAAGTAGTCGCCACGTGAATCATCGTATCCTATGCCATGCAAGTCCGCAAATGAGCCAACAAGACGTCTCACTCCGGCACTCACCGTTATTGTACACATTCTCCATATCTTCCTTCGTCAAACCTTCCTTGGGCATCCCGACCGCCCCCGTGCGCCGTCGCGGCGTGCCTACTTTGTCGATGCCCATCGCGCCGGCAAAGTAGACGTGCGGGTACTGGTATACCTCATGTAGCTCGTAGGTTGTGAGCAGCTCGCGGTAGTACTGCACTGTGATTTCGGGGCTAAGGGGCAGCTTCAGACTCGGCGGCGCCTGAGAGGGCGGCGTTGGTGTCGCAGCCGATGGCTGGTAGCGCGAAGCTGGCTGTGCATAGTTAGCTTGTTGTGCCTGCTGCTGGTGTTGCCGCGAGAGACTAGGAGGTGGCGAATATACGGGGCTTTGCGGTGCCAAGGTTGGGCTCGTCGGATCATATTGACGGTATTGGGGGTTGATCAATTGTTGCTGTTGCTGATAAAACATGTTTGGAGCTGGCGTTGGCAATTGCGCTGAGTTGCTCATGGTTAAGGAACGCCCGTGAAACGACATCCGATTTGCTTCGGAGTTGTTTGGATTGTAAAAGTGCTGCTGTGATGAGGAAGCTTGACTCGAATTGCCAGAGTATGCCGCAATGTAAGGGTTCTGTTGGCTCTGGTAAGTGGAAGCTCGTAAGGAAGCCAGGGACGCAACCATTTTGGGTGATGGAGGAACATTGGAGCTCTGAGTCGCAGTCTCGACACCTGTCAAATACTGCACATTAGTTACTGCGATGCTTCGTCGCGCTGAAGGATTTGCCGTGGCAGAGCGAGCTATGGATTTGAGAGTTGGGGGATCCACAGCAACAGTCGAGATCACGGGATCGGGTACCGGGACGAGGGAAACGCGGTGATTCTGATTGAGACTTTTCTGTGCAGATGTAGATGCTGCATGCGGTATGAAAATGGTAGTCGCAGGAGGCGGTGGCAACCATCTAGAGTCAGAGTGGTGATCGGTGTGATCTTTGGGATTGGAATCCCTCTGGTCCATTGTGTCCCTTGTTGCGACAGAGTTTGCGATGGAGCGAGTAGGCGTGGGTGCGAGGGCCTGGATGGAGGCGAGCGAGGGCCTGGCGCTGGGCACCGACGCGGACAACAAGGAACCGGAGTCGCCTGCACCCGTCAACGGCGCAAATGCATTCGCGTTTGCCACAGTCGCCACGCTGGACACGGTCACGCTCGAGCCAGGCGCCACCGGTTGCGCCCGGCCGTGGTTCTCGTCGTCCTGGTCCACCGCAGAACCCTTCTCAGCCGCCAGTAGCATCACGCTGCTCGAACTCGTCACCGGCAGGGCCTCGACATCTCGCTCGCGCTCGCGCTCGTTTCCACTCTTGCGCGAATGCATGCTGCCGCTCCCGTGGCTACTGCTGCGGCTTGGTCGCATCATCTCCCAGTCCGTCACAAATGAATGGAGAGACCTTCTTGCGGCTGTTCACTTCAACCAACTTCTATTTCACCTTCTCATGATAATTCAGCCATCGATGTATTCATGAAATTCACAACAGACAACACCATGTGCACATGCAAATGTTTGCCAAAGGAGAATGAGAAAGGAATAAAAACAGAAGAAAATATGTGCACTTAGATCTTGAGGGTCTCCAACTCAGCAGAGGGGGCCACGACACCGCCAGCAACCTCAAGCTCAGCCTCAGCAGCATTCACCTCGGTCTTGCCACCCTTGAGTTGGTCAATAACTGGCTTCGTAATAGCCTGCAACTTCTCAATCATGCTGTTCACTTCAGGGATAGACTGAATGTACTCGACAGTGCCGTTGGCCTTGGCAATCACGTAACCGGTGGTGGCAGTAACCTGCTCCTTAAACTGCTGTACATTCTCGTCCTTCTCGTAAATCTCGTAGGTGCGCTCGGTCGTGTGGATCACGAAGCTGGGAACGAATGGCTTGAGAGTGCCCACCGGGTCCTGGCGCACAGCCTGGGCGTTGGCGAGGGTGTCGGTGATGACCTTCTTGACGGGGCTGTTCTCAGTGTAAGCAGTGACGGTCGCAGTGGTCTGGTTGCTGTAAACGGGCAGGGAGTAGGTTCAATATACGAAGAAACTTGTAGCACCGCGACGATTCTGAAACTTACTAAGTCCAGAGAAGGTTCTCCTTGGCAGTGTTAGTGGTGGCAAGAGCAAATTCCTTGGCTTGGGCAGCGGCCTGCTCGACAGTAAGTTTGTGGGTGTTGTACTGGGCGGCGGCGAACTCAGTGGCGGTGGTCGCGTGTGCAGTCACAGTCTCTTGGATCTGGGCGGCAGCATCCTTAGCAGACTGGGGGATGGCATCGTTGATTTGCTACATGGTGGCAAGTTAGTTAATTGAGTGAAACCAGTGCGAAGAATTTAAGGGGGCAAGATGGGGGTGTGTGGAAGGACATCCCAAGCACCCCGTCCCGTCCAACGGTCCCCTCCGGTGCCAGCAGAATCATAAATAATTGTGCACAGGACAAGGATCTGTTTCATCATCTGCATTCACGCCAGATCGGTGTATATCTCTGATAGGGGAAGCAAGACGCCGATTATAAGGGGACGGTCGCAGTCCCAGCACACCGAATCCCCGCGTGTGACGACGCAATCCACCATCCTTCGCTTATTTCTTTCATCCCACTCGTGATTGGCGACCCACCCACTGCGGAGCAGCAGTGCAGAATGCGGGACAGTGCGATCAAGAGTGCGAAGGGACAGTGAGGTGGCAAACTCACAGTGGCCACGGAGGTGGCGGCAGCAGTGATCTGGTCAGCGACGGAGGACATAATCGGTGTTTGGATGCTTTTTTTGGGGAGGTGATGAACCCGCGAAATTGGTCTTTATGCAGTCAGTAGAAATTTGTTGCGACGCGCACGTGGGCGCCAGGCAAACACAAAGTGGCCATCAAAAGGTGGACCCCACGTGGGCCAGATGATTTAAAAATTTAAGGGGGAGTAATAAGGGGATGGGACCCTGTCCCCGCGTCGGATGTGGTGTCGGCAAGGCATGGTAGAAATACACAAGAAACACGCGTACCATAATGACCATGCGTATCGGTGAACTCTAACTTTACTTAAAGGAGAAAAACGACAGTGGGAAATAAAGGATCACGCACAGGAAGAACGGGGGCCACGACACTAACAGCTCTAAAGAAAATGAAAGGCAACTAAATCAAAGCCGTCAGTCACCCATTATTCAATGTCGAATTTGTCCTTGTTGACCTCGGCAGACTTTTGCACAATCTTGTTCAGTCCACTCTCACCCAAATCACCATCGAGCCCAACCTCCATACTCTTCTTGCGGAGGCTACGATATGACTCGGATGCTCTGGAACCCATCGATTTGCGTTTAGGTGTCTCAAGGTCGGCAGGAAGCGTTGCTTTCGGAAACAGGGCCTTTGGAACGAACGTATCAACCTCCTTATCATTGGTGAAGTGGGGACGAATGTACCTATTGGGTGGAAAAAAAGGAATCAGAAAACATGTCCTTCTACGACGGAAGAAAGTAGAAAGGTCCCTTACGTGGAATCAAAGTTTTGCAACCAGACAAAGATGGACTTGTTCTCGGCGTCCTTGACAAGCTCCTGTTCTTCCTCCTCACCACCTTCCTCCTCGTCTCCGCCTTCCTCGGCATGTTCGTCGCCATGTTCCTCGCCATGGCCCGCTTCACTGACTCCAAGCCAGACAAGCATGTAAGGGGTCAAGCCGCCAATGACAAGGACTGTCAAAACAACCACCATCACTGTGGTGCCAAAGATGCTCGCTTTCACGTTCGCGTCAAAGACGGGGTGCTCGAGAAAAGTGACGCCGAGGGCGAACGCGACGGCACCGCGAAGACCACTGAACCAGATGAGTGTCTGTTGGTTGAAAGGGATCGGGGTTGCGCCATCATTTTGATGGCGGATGAGGAGGTTCTTGATGCCGAGAATGATGAAGACGTGTGTACGGGAGACGAGTATTGCAATCTGTTTTTTGTCAAGGAGTTGAGCAATGAGAAACGGCAATTCTTTTATGAACGGTGATGCTGTCTCACCAGGGCAAAAATGATGATCAACGGGTCGTAAGTCGCCTTTTCGCCGAAGGACAGAAGACCAAGTCCGAGGTACAAAAAGATGAAAGTTTCACACATGAATGCCAAAAGTCGCAGCGTAACCTAAAAAGAATTTCATTGTATCAGTTGAGAACTATTTAAGGGGTGGAAGGAACCCAACCTTGGATGCCTTCCGGGCATCTTCACTCAAATTTCCAGCAGCATAATGCGCCATCGCAATACCGCAGAAGAAAATACTAATGATTCCAGTGAGCTCCATCACATCTGCCAACAGGTAGCTAATGTAGGCGAAAATGATGAGCATGGTCATTTCATACACACTGCCTTCTTCCATTTTGACGTGCTTGGTTATCTTGGCAAAGATGAGTGCGACGGCGATGCCGACCAGGAAGCTGCCAAAGAAGACTCCAGCCGAAGCAAAGACGCTCGTGATGAACGGTCCGATTCCGAGCTTCATCTTGGGGTCCGCAAGGCCAGTAAAGAAACGGTAAAGGATAATGGCGACGGCATCATTGAGGGCGCTTTCTCCGAAAATGATCATATAGAGGCGACGGTCGACGGAAGGTGGAAGCAGCGAAAGAACGGTGACTGGGTCTGTGGACGAGATGAGAGAGCCGAAAACCAACGACTCCACGAAAGACCAAGGATTGTCATAAACGAGCTTTGAAAAGAAGAACATGAGTGCGGAGCAAATGAAGGTTGAGTATAAAGCACCCGCAAATGCGAGTGAAAGAATCGTGAGGATGTTGGAGAAGAAAGACACTCGCTGAAGAGTATAACCTCCCTAATGCGTTGTGATATTGATAGTTATGATACGACGGTATGTGGAAATCTCGTACCTCAAAAATAATAGGGGGTAGAAGGACCATGTAGAAGAAGTCAGAGTTGAGCTGGATATCAGAATTTGTGGTGTCATATGATATGGTAGTCCATCCCATTGCGACGATGAGGCCTTTCCGCGCGTTAAAGCAGGAAAGGTGTAACTTCAAACGACTCACCCAATAAAATTGTCACTGCAGTCTCACTCACGTAATGAAACTTGATCTTGTGTAGAAATCCATTGATATTCATGGAAACTAGAATCAACGACAACATGAGAAGGGCGCGGATGAATAGTGCGTGTTCGCCCTCAGACTGATGCCCCGCAAACGGATCGCTGTAAGTCATATTCGTAACAAGAGAAACATTGCTTCCTTGCACAATGTCCTCTGAGCTGTGAATTATTGTCATTTCTGAAGCGGAGGGTGGAGGATGGACGGTTTGGGAGTAGCCTCGACAAAAGATTTGCACTACTTTTCTTTCCCCCTGTATGGTAAATCTCCCATGCTAATTTCATATCGGAGTTCTGAAACGAGATGGCGAAGGCCGCCAGTGTTAAAAAATTCTCATAGTTCTTGTCCGTTCTTGCGGTCACGTCGAACAAATGCAGTCCCTCAGAGAGACGGGACAACGCAGCAACACGTCTACTGCCTTCAGACGGTTCAGAAGCGTTGCTCAGTTTGTGAGGGCTACCTGCGTTTTCATCCGCAGCAAGAATGAGGATCGGGATTTAAAGGAGAGCTTTGACCAGACCAATGACCATGCCTTACTCGTGCACACCCCGCTCCAAAATGCATTCACCTGCATTCTTAAGAGTAGCTTGCTCCATTCCCAACTTTTGTTCGCCTTTGGCGGTGGTGCCTCCGGACAGTCACACCCTGTTTCAGCCCGTGTTTCATCCATCACCGCGGCTGGAGTTGCAACCGGTAGCTTACCACCTCACTATATTGGTAGCATTGGATCGTGTGACTCTGCTGTTGACTTGGACTCTGTGGCAAGCAAGCCTATTCTTCCACGGGCTACTGCCAAGCGAGCCCTGGAATTGTTTGAAGAGTCGATGTCCATCACCAATTTCAAACGACTTCCCATCGCAGTCTCTGTGGTTGCATTTTTCAACGAGTTTGCATTAGGTGGAATTGAAGAGCCAGATTTTGCTAAAGCTGAAAGGTTTGTGGTACAGTACTTCATGAAACAAGGAGTTAAGCTTCAACCACCGTGAACAGACTCTATGACCTCGCTGCATCTATGGAATGCACGCTAGCGCAAGCAAGACTGGCCTTTTTGAAAATGCACGGCCGCCCCAACATAAAAATCAACCAATCCCTCGCCGAACACTACCGCACCTTGCTCTCCAACCTGACCAAAGCCAACGCCTCCATTTCCACCCCTCTTCACAGCACTAGCCTCTCCTGGCTCCATATCGCGGCTTCCAGCGGCAACTCCTCCGCCCAGTTCTGCCTCGGCCTCTGCCACTACAACGGAATCGGTACCCCGAAAAACAATAGCGCAGCCTATGTTTTCTGCCATCGCGCCGCGCTGCAGGGTCACCCCGGCGCCATGAATATGCTCGGCAACCTCTACACGGAGGGCCACGGCACGCCCAAGACGCCGACGCTGGGGCTGCGGTGGTACATCCGTGCGGCGGAACGCAAAGACGCCGCGGCCATTTACAACATTGGAACGCTCTTTGAGCGTGGGGTCGCTGTGGACGAGGACGTGCGCCAGGCTTTTGAATGGTATGTGCGTGCCAGTGTGTTTGGGAGCGTGAATGCGCAGAATGTGTTGGGCATTTTCTATGAGCAAGGGGTGGGTGTGGCGCAGAATCCCGAGAAGGCGGTGCAGTATTATAAGACTGCGGCTGGGAATGGGCATCCGCACGCCATGTATAATCTTGCGCGATGTTATCATGATGGATTTGGAGTGGAGCGTCGGGATGACGTGGTGGCGTTGATGTGGTTCAAAATGGCCTCGGAGCAAGGACATTTGTTGTCCATTTTGAGTGTGGCGGTTTGTTTCGACGCCGGGATTGGCGTCTACGGTGAGAGAAGTGGTGCTGCGGCGAGGAGAAACTATTGGAAAGCGTGCGCCAAAGGATCTCAGGAAGCCAAGAAACGCATGGCAGAGGTAGTGGCAATGGAGATGCTTATCGCTGCCAGACCCCTGCTCGCTGGACGCATGATACACATTTCAGAGCTACCTTCCAAGTCCGCCATCAAGCAAAAAACTGTTCAGAAGGTCCATTCTTTCACAGGTGCTCAGCCAACCCCTATCCGCAGACTTGACCCACCCAGATACCTCTCGCGCTATGACGACGCAACAACCGAACTCCTTTCCAAACTTGGTCTGAACAGTAGCTATGAAATCGGAGGCACTTCCGCTTCCACTCCGTCGCGCAGCACGACAATGAGCCCATCTTTCTCTTTCAGCTCCTACTATGCCAGCAAAAGCGTCGACTCAATGATATACCACAAAACGGTGTCTCCGGCTTCGTCTTTCACGGCTTCATCGTTCCTGGAGCGGGAGATGGCACGCTCTCGGTCGCAAGCGGATCTGTATCGCCGACGCTCCTTTGATAGTGACGACGAAGTAGAAAACGAAAGTGATGCTATGGATGACAGCGATGACTCTGAAGGTTGCAGTGATTTTGAAATGGAGGATACAGTAATCAAGACAGCTCTAGTGACATCCAGCAAGTCCACCACTACGATTACTCAATTACCTACTGAGATTATCTTACACATTCTATCATTTCTCAACGATTATGCAGTACTCAGAACATCTCAAGTGTTTAGCATTCTCAAGGTGGCAGGGGACCGAACAACACTCAATGCCCACATGGATATGCGCAATATGTTTGAAATGCTGGACATTGAGCGAATTGCGGTATGGGTTGACAGCAAAACTTGGTGCAGGTCTTGCAGGAGTGAACGAACTGGTTCGAGCTGCGACAAGATCAAGCATTACATGTCCATGGTGGAGGTGGAAGGAGAAAGGAATTAGGAAGGGGCTCTGACCGCACCCTGTCCCTTTGGTTTCGTATTTATTTCTTTTCATTGAATGGACATTTTGTTGAGGAAGAAAATTGGAATGGAAGAGGGAGGCAGGGACGACCCCTACACATTCTCGAACGCGGGCAGCAGCTCTACGCATATTGGCAGCGGCGACGGAGAAGATGAAGACGAGTACTACGACCCACAGCAGCAGCAGCTTGAGCACGAGGAGCGGGTCGCCGGGCCGAGCGATCTGTACGCCGTGCTCAACGTTGATCGCGAGGTGAGAGTCGCGCCGTTCTGAGGTATCCTGAGTAATCTTGAGTCTGGAGTGGCCTAAAGTGGGACGGGGAAGCGAATGCGGCAGTCTGGTGTCCTTGTTTCCCGCGATTCTTCCACCTACTTCCCTGCGGTAACTAACAAGCCTCTCAAAACAGGCGTCAGATGAAGACATCCGCAATGCATACAGACGGCTCTCAATGACTTTCCATCCAGACAAGCATCAGAGTCCTCAGGACAAGGTACCTCGAGGTCCATCCATTCGATCTCATCCTCAAAGCCCCTTTTTTGCAGGAGCGTGCGCAGGTTCAGTTCCAGGCAATCAAACGCGCTTATGATGGTGCGTGGGTCGAATTCTTGCTCTCATTAAGCCCATCATCCGACGTGATCCAACCCCTACAGTCCTTTCAAACCCGTCGCGTCGTCACCTATACAACACGTACGGTGCAGATGGCATACGCGAAAATCAGGGATGGGACGTGGCCTCGCAGCGGAACCAGACTGCGCAGGAGGTGCGCGAGGAGTTTGAGCGCCAGCAGCGTATGAGGCTTGAGTCGGAGGCGGAGCGTCTCGTAAAGAGCAAGGGAGAAGTGCACGTCGGTATCGATGCGACTGCGCTCTTTGACGGTGGTCGCCGGAGACGTATGGGCACTCGCGGTGCCGTTGCGGCACGCACAGGGAGCTTACTCGACGCTGTTGTTCTCCCCGAAATGAGTCACGCGTTCGTTAAACACTCGTGGGAGGTAACATTGCCCTCTTGTTACTTCAGATTGTAATATATGCCTACCGATGATTGCATTTTTAGACCAAAGTGACCGACTCATCGGACCTGACGATCCAAGGAAGCGTTATTGCTAAAAACGGGGTCGGTGCAGGCACGATCGCCGCCACCGTGCGCAACATTATCCAGCCCACGCTCTGGTCCGAAACAACCATTCAAGCGAGCGGCAAAAATCCCAGCGCCAGCGTTAAATTCGTCAAAAACTTCACATCGGATGTGTTTGCGACCGCGCAAGCGTCCATGAGCACGCTCGACACGCCTCCGCCCGTCACGATCGTACTTGGACGCAAGCTTGATGCGAAACACACAGGCTTTCTCACTTTTCGCTCAGGCGATTACGCGATTGGACAGTGGGGGGATGCGGCTTCAGCCGGGCTCAACGGTGCCTGCGCGCTTGGTATAGTGGGCCGCAGCGTGAAAGGCCAGTGGAGCGCGGAGCTTTCGATGGGGCCGAGTCAGAGCAGTCTTAATGTGGGCCTGTTTCGAACGATTGGGTGGGGAATACGCGCGCGGGCAGCTTTTGCAATTGGGACGGGGATTGGCATTTCAACCTCTGTTTCTGCCGACAAGAAAATCACCAAGTTAGATCGCGTGGGCATGTCTGTGGATGCTGCGTCGATTGGTGGTGTCAGTTTTAAACTTCGGTAAGGCTTTTTTCAATTCTTGAGCCTCCAAAGCGGGGCCAACCCATCTTGTACATTTTCTCACCACAGATTCATGCGGTTGGGACAAAAGTTTGTCCTCCCCATCCAACTCACTCCCCAACTCGACCTTCGAATGGCTGTCCTCGCCACCATCGTCCCCCTCGCCACCGCTCTCGCACTTGACCAACTTGTACTTCTCCCGAACCGCCGCGCCCGCGTGGCCGCGCGCCTCAGCAAGCTCCGCCAGGACAACGCCGCCCTCCTCGCGCAGCGCCGAGAGGACGCACTCGCGGCCACGGCGCTGATGGCGGCCCAAGTGGCGCGCAAGCGCGAGGCGGAGGAAGCCAAGAACGGGCTCGTGGTGGTTGAGGCCGTGTATGGAGTCCTACCCGCGAGTCGGTTTGCGCGGGGCAGTCACGGCGTACGTAGTTTCTCGCTGCGTGGAGTGTTTGAAGCAACGGCGCAGCCCGGGCTCGGTAGTGCGGGGGTGGCGCGAGAGGGTTCGGTTGGGGTACAGCAAGCGTCAGGTGTGGGAGGTGTGTCGACACCTCCGCATATGGTTGGGGTTGATGGGGGCTCGTATGTGGATCTGGGGGCGGCTGTTGCACCCGGGATTTCTGGTGCGCAGGTGGTGTCAGAACCCGCGGAGGAGGCGGTCAAGTGGATTGATGTGACTGTTCCTGTGCAAGCGCTTGTTTTCAATTCGCAGCTTTATATCAGCGGAAATCACTCCAAGGTAACGTTCATCTCCCGGTTTTCTTTCATTGTGTGTCTTCATACTATGCTTTGCTAGGCCCACATTGTTGGTTTCTACGACCCGTGCCTGGGAGAAGCCAAGAAGCTGCGAATCACATACAAATTCCAAGGCAAACTCCATCAAGTAGAGGTGGATGATTTGCATGCTGTTGCGGCGCCCCTGCGGGCACACTCTGTCTCTGAGTTCTGAGTTGGACTACTGGCTGTGGTTTTCCATGGTCTCCTTTATAAATGTCACTTGTACTCTTTTCGAAAGGCGAAAGGGAATACAGCAAGCAGAGACGAAAGGAGCAGCATAAAAGAGCAAATGAAAGTAGTTCAAACATCCTGGAAACACTACGATGTCCGTTCAGGCTTTTTATCTCTGACCAACGCGGACTCAGGTGAAGATTTGAAGCTGTGAGCCACTTCTTCGCCGTGATAAGAGCGGTGCGGAAGCGTTGTGCCTTAAAACATTGCAGGAGCTACATCAATGAATTGATACATATCACCATACACACTGGCTAAAACGATGGAAAATTCGCACCTGCCCAAGCGTGCTTGCTGTTAGATATGTGATAAGCCGGCTCGACGCTATAAGGCGGCAAGCGCAGACAACGAATAACCATAACTCCAACGAAGAGTAAACGAAAGACATGTAGACAACATTTAATGTTAATCTAATTCTATTCAATGTCATGAACAGCAGAAGCAGTAAACGAGACGAACACATACTAAACAAAAAGACAAACTCCAACGAAGCAAGAAATTACAGGTAAAATAATCTTTGCAGCACCGCCAGACTTGTACAAGTTGGTGGGTCCTTGAGAACATCCGACACCACCTTTTCCGCACGCATTTCTGTTCGCATTTTTACCAACATTTCCACCTTCCACGTAACCACCAACATCCCCGTCGACACCACCTTGGGAAAGCCTACCTACCGAACCCAACGCTCCTCCATTCATCACACCTCCTGCACACTTTCTGCCACTTCCTCCCCAATCCTGACCACTACTGGCAACGCCCGAGTTTCCTCCACTGGCACCACCTTCTCCTTCAGCTGCGCCATACTGGACATCCCCCTGACTGCTACCCAACACATGACCGCCGGATGCCCCGTCCGTGTTTCCACCCATTGCACCATACTGTGGTCCATCCGGGTCTCCATACAGTCCAGGGAAAGAGCCGAGTGCGCCATTGCCTCCAGGTGAAGGATCCTTGGTTTCGGCACTGCTGGTTGGAATGGTTGGGGGCGCGGGTGGCACGGTGATCGATATCGCCGCGGAGCTGGCAGATGGCGAGCTGTTGGTTGTGGAGGTGGATGTGACGCCTGTGACTGCCAAAGTGATTGACACAAGACTAGTTGATGCGCTGCTTGTAGTGGACGCGCTGGTCGACATGCAAGAAGAGGTAGGAGGCATTGAAACAAGTATGGTTGATGTGCTACTCGTGTTAGATGCGGTGGTTGAAGCGTCGGGGGAGTTGCTAGCCTGAGAAGTGTTGGAGTAGCTGAAGGAGGTTAAGGTTGACGTGATGGGAGTTGTTGTGGCGCTCGTCACAATAGGCTCGACTAGGATTGCAGTGCTTGATGTCGCAGAAGTACTAGATGTCGTCGAGGAGCCAACCAAGCTGGTGGTCGGGTCGACTATGGTGGTCATCACACTACTGGACAAGGATATATCCGAACTGCTGAAGGGGACGCTGGGAGTCGTGATCACATCGCTGATTGTTACTGATGTGGTTATATTAAACTGGGCGGTGGTGCTGGCCGATACACCCGGTTCGCTAACTGTTGTGGTGGAGGAATCAGCAGTGACGCTGACAGTTGGGGTCGCGTCGCCGAGAGTTGCAAAGGAAGCACTGACGGTCGTGGTCACGTCACTGATAGTTTGGCTCACATTGCCAATGGTCGTAGTCGCATCGTTGGTAGCCACTGATTCCGCAGAGATTGTTGTAGTCGCATTGTCGTTAGAGACCGACTCCGTCAAGCTTGTCGTAGTCGCGCCAAAGGTGGCGACTGGATCGGCAGAGATTACCGCAGTGGGAGTACTGGTGGTGAGGGAGGTGTCGGAGGTGGAGTTAGGCTCAGCCAGAACGCGGATTGGAGACGTGAGAGCAGCCAGAGCAAGGATGGTTTGAAATTGCATTGGATATAGAGCTTATTTGTTGATGGGATCAGATGGAGAGCGTGGAGGCAGTCATTTTTGTATTGGGAAAAGTTGTCACATCAACTTGTCGTTGTGAACTGAAATTGCAAAACGATGCAACAGGGTCGCGCCTAACAAGGCGAAATTGCGATACTCATTATTGACATGACCAGTGAGGAACTTGGTTGAGAGGTTTGCTGCAAGTATGGGTGTCCTCAACGGAGAATGAGTGGCATTTTCAAACCCAAGATCGTGGAAGATTCAAACACGAAGGTATTTTCTGCAACTGCGAAACTGAAAGGATGCGCCATCATCACCTATTTGGCCACCGTCTCAGGGGAGAAAAGCGATGGTTGGTGAAAATACTCTGCCACAAAACTGTCCCCCATCATTTGCATGACAACCAAGGGCAGCAAAGTCACGACACAGGGGCTGCAACAGTACTCGCTGTTTGCGATACCGAACGACATTCTGGCGCAAGTTTCTGCCGTTGTGGAGTGGTCGCCTGACGGTGATGTGTCGACAGATGGAACAACAGCCAGCAACGGGACTGCGGCGGACGGTGCAGAAACAACGGAGACTGAGGTCAAGAGTGCATATGCATGTGGCACGTGCGGGATTGGGCTGTTTGTGAGTGTTGATCTGCAGCGCGCGCACTTTCGCAGCGACTGGCACCGTGCCAACGTGACGCGGCGTCTGCGCAAACAGGCTACACTATCGCAGTCTGACTTTGATTCAGTTTCTGGGTCGGGTTCTGCTTCGGTTCAGGCTGGGTCCGTGCCCACTGTTTCTGAGGACGAGGAAGGAGTCAGCGATGACAGCTCGGACCCGGACGGAGACATGGATCCAACCACACTTGCAAACACACTCGCAAATGCGTCCATTGACGAGGACGGTGGTGACGTCATCGAAGATGCTGTCGAGGTTGCAGGATCCCCCTTTGTCGCACTGCGCCTCACGCCCCCGCAACAAGGTGACTCAGCCACATCAACCATAGCAGCATCAAGCATCCATGCAACGGAACCGCTAGAGTCCGTGGCAGCCCTCGGTCTCCATGTCTACAAGCAAGTCCTCTTCAGGAAAAAGGATACCCCGCCGGACGCGCGCGCCATGGTCGAAATGCTGCAAAACATGCAGAGAGTGCCTCGCCCGCTGCCACTCGGCGCCGGATCTGGTGTGCCAAAATGGACTCTGATTATGATTGCTGCTGGTCACTTCGCCGCCGCCGTCTTTGAGGCCGCTGCTCCTCGACCTGGATCCTCAGCCAACACGTTTGTTCCTACTGTGATTGAGCATAAGACGTTCCACCGATACACGACGAGACGCAAGCAGGGTGGTGCACAGTCTGCGAATGATAACTCAAAGGGGAAGGCAAACTCGGCTGGTTCTAACCTCAGACGAGAAAATGAGCGGCGACTGGAGGTGATATTCAAATGCCTGCATTCTGATCATGTACTCAATTCTCTTGAACACATAGCAAGATATTCAAGCTCTCCTGACGCAGTGGGCCCCATTGCATCTCGTTGGTTCCACCCATATCTTCATCCGCTGCCCTCCAAGGCAAACCCGTAAAGTCATCTTCTTTGACGAAGAAAAAGTTCTGGCGAGTAGCGATCCGCGCGTCCGTTCCTTCCCCTTCATTACACACCGCCCAACCATCCCAGAATTGATGCGCGCGTTTGAAGAACTCACGACCGTCACAATTCGAGACGTGGCATCTTCTATCAAGACCGCAACTGCCACACAAGGTACTGGAAGTCTCGCTTCTACCAAAAAGAAGGTGCTCGATCAGGTCGAAGCACTTGAAGCTCCCGCCGGCCCATCACCCTTGCAAGAGCCTTTCAAAAAGCTCGTCGACTTTGTACGCCGTGGCAAACTAGACCTCCTTCGCACCGAGCTCGGCCTTGTCGCTTCCAAGCCGGACGAACCTCAGGACGAAACCACACCTGCCTTCACAACTGCCACTACCCTCGTGAACACACGCTTCGACGACGCGCACGGCACATCTCTCCTGCACGTGGCCGCAGCCGCGGGGCACGCGGACGTGGTAAGCTTCCTACTCGCGCAGTGCCGCGCGGACCCAACTTTGCGTGAGGAACGCGGACGCGTGCGGCCCTCGTATCTACTTGCAGAGAGCAAGGAAGTACGTGACGTGTTCCGTCGCGCCTATGCTCAAGATGAAGCCGGGCGGTTCGATTGGGCGGGATTGGGTGCGGTGCCAAGTCCACTCTCAGGGGATCTAGAGGCGCGACAGAAAGAGAAAGAGAGAGAGAAGAGGAGGCGGCAGAAAGCGAAGCAGAAGGAGGGGCTGGAGGCGCGGCAGGTGCAAATGGTGGAGGCTGCTATGGAGCGGGAACTGGAGGCCGTGAGGAAGAAGGCGGAAGAGGAGGAGAAGGCGGAGCGTGCACGCAAGGCTGGGGTATTTAGCAAGTTGGCCAAGAGTGAGAGGGACGCGATTGGAATGACACCAGAAAGGCGAGCCATGTTAGATCGTGAGAAGAGGTGACGATCACTTTTACATTTGTTACAGAACTATTTGATCGACCGACTTCTATCACTGTTCGTAGGGCCCTGGCTGCTGAGGCTCGATTCAGGGCGCAAAGTGGCAAATGCTCCAACTGTGGAATGGCACTTACGCCTGCCTCCACATTTGAAAAGTTTCAGTATAAGTACTGTTCGACCGACTGCGTTAAAAATCAACTTGTATTGCACAACTAAAATAAAGGGCTGTATGGTGCGAAGTACATTGTACCCAAATGTTGTCGGAGGCGGATGTTGATTTTGAGATTGCCTTCGGCCCTGCCTCCACCGCAGCAGTCAACAGCCCTACAAATGCTTCAACGAACGAGGCCGCGCAAGAGAACAGGATAGACAGCTATTGCAACTCCAACATGGAGGCTCCGATAGCAGAAGCCTTTGACGATACGTTGGAAGTCGACGACATTGAAGATGCAAACAACAAAGAAGACGATTCAGATGCAGAAGAGGACTTCGATGACTATGAGGCAATGGGTTACGCGCTGCTCGACGGCGAGGGCGACGGCGAGGAAGGGCAGACTTTGGGCATGGACGAGGACGACGGCCAGAAGCATTCGGACGAAGTCATGCATGTCACAGGGCAAGAACCCAGTGCACCCGTCCTATGCATCGCACAGAGCGATCTCATTGGCGAAGGTGTGTATGTGTATATGAGAACAGCTTGGGTACCAAACTGAAACTGACTGTCCCATCAACGACTCTAACTGCCTACAGAGGATCTTGATACCATCAAAAATGTGATGCTGTCATTTTCAATGCCGGAGGCGGCCATTCCGGAATGGAGCAAATTGGTGCCTGAAGACAAATGGCTGCCGAAGGTGGAGGTGCAGGCGACAACGCACGCAGGGCGCTAGATTCTTTTATTTTCGCAGTTGTAGTAAAATGTCTTCGTGTTTGAATCTTCCACGATCTTGGGTTTGAAAATGCCACTCATTCTCCGTTGAGGACACCCATACTTGCAGCAAACCTCTCAACCAAGTT